>NCQT01102900.1:13182-24620 GCA_002740465.1 Stenocereus thurberi
AGTTATTTCATGGTCCAAGAAGAGATCATGTTCAGCATAACAGTCAAAAAAGGGAAAAGAGTCATTTTATGGTCCACTATTTTAGTCTCTCCCTCTATATAGAGGGGATGAGGGTACATAGAATGTCCTACCGGCTACAGTACACACTGATTTTACACATGGCTACAGTAGACTGCCTTATTTTACAAACGTGACCCTTGCCAAAATTGTACAATAATGAAGCAACGACTTTTCAGAGCCTTTTAATGCTGATAAGACTAGTCATCATTATTGAGATTTTACATGCCTTCATCCCCAATAATGTCTTCCAGTTCATCATTATCCGGATAATCATCAAAGTCTTCATCTGGTTAAAGATGTTCGAGATTCCATTTTTCAAATAATTCATGAAGTTATTTCTTTCCTTTTTCTGATAAGAATTTTCCAACTCCAATATCAAAGAAATAATCAGTGACATCTTCCGAAGTAGCTTCTTCTACCTTCATATATTTGCCGATCTCATTATGATAAGTGAAAGTAGTTCTGTAAAGTGCATTAGCATTACTCTGTGCTCGATGAATGCTCATATTTGATAGCAGATATTGAAAAAAACTAATTGCTCTTGTTAAAATAGGATCAGTAACTAACTCATGTTGTTTCGAAAACCATTTTTCTTATTGATCTCTGGGATTGTCTAGATCTACTAGTTGAACTAGATAATGGTTTGGTTTGGCTTCTCCTTTTTCATAATCAATTAATACACAATGTACCTCCACATATAGGGGTCTAATGTATGAGATTTTTGTTGGACGATTAGGAGATGTAAGAATCTAATGGATTCCTTTGAACATGCAATGTTAAAACTTAGTCTTGAGAAAAATGGGTACTTCGGATCTGGGATTTTCTTAAGATAAACTACCATTCTATATTCCCAAGTTTTCACGACTGGGTCATTCGGTGAGAATGAATTTGCTGGACAACTAACAGCACCAACTGTAGATTTATTAGGAAAGTAGATTTTCGTACTCTAAGATTCCCAAATATCATTGGAATAATTGAGATAATAGTTGATACAGGTTATAACCACTCATTCAACCATTTTTCTTGAACATGCGAACTTATTTTTTCTTGGATATCATGAGGACATCTTAGGTAATTAACTTGTAACTCTAGAAGGAAAAATCTTTGGACTATTAGGTAGGCACAAGATAACAGACCAAAAGTAATCTACTTTTTATATGGAATTCCAAAATATCCATAATGATTTTACTAGAAGACGAAACCCATTGTAGTAGTAATGGTATTTTATTTTCGATTTCTGCCTTTTTAAGTAAGAATTCTGCTCTGATGATTACCATTGGCAAGTTCACGGGTTAAACTATCTGTCAGAGAATTCTTTGATCCCTATATATATTCAATAGGGAATGATGGTTAAGCCATAATTGTCAATGCAGGAGTTGCTTTTGCCCTTGCATATTTGATATTTTTTTTTTCACAAAACCAAGTATTCCTTTATAATCAGCTCGAATAAGACAAATTTAGGGCTAAAAAGAATAAGAACTTTTCAATTCCCCTTATAGCTGCAATAATTTCTTTTTCCATTATGGCATAGTTGCATTTTGCTTTATTAAAACTTCTACTATAATATCTACAGAGTTTTTCTTCGTCATTGATTTTGAGTGCCTCACTCCAGTGCTCATTGCTAGCATCTGTCTCAAAAACTAAATCATATCCTTTGTTATGCGAATTAAGAACATGATGATTTTTATATATTTTTTTGAAGCTTTGAACAATCTTTGAATCACTAGAGTTCCATGTCCAACTTACCTTTTTCTTGAGTTTATGCCGCAATGGCTTTCTTAGTTTAGGTAGATCTTTCATTAAATATGAAGCATAGGTAAGGCATCCAAGAACCTTTCTAATTGCTTCGTGTCTTCAAGCTTTTTAGGGAAACTTTCTATTTTTTTCAGAATATGCTTTTGTAGAACGATTTGTCCAGCTTTTATCTCCAGGCCTAAAAAGTCATTCTCATGTTCAGCATAAATGCACTTGTTCTTACCAAGTAGAATACCATGATCAATGCATCTTTGGGTGATAGCTAAGACATCATCTTTGTGATGTTCCATGGTTTTGGAAAAAATAAGGATATCATCGATATAACCTAAATGACAGTGATTAAGGTCTTTGAAGATATTATCCATTCTACTTTGGAATATTTTAAGTGCATGCTTTAGACCAAATTACATTACTATCCATTCATAATGCCCTCAAGGGGTACTAAACGCAATTAAAGGAATGCTTTCTTCATCCATTTTCATCTATCGATATCCGATTTTGCACTCCATTTTTGAGAACCAAGAGGTTTCTTGAATGCTGTTGAAAATGACAGTTTTGTTAGGAATATAATAACCATCGAAGACAAAATTATCATTAAGCTTTTTGTAATTAATCACCATTTTTGGTTTTCCCCTATTCTCTTCAGCATGATTTCTTAACATAAAAGCAGGACCAGTGTGAGGAATCTTGCTATTCCTGATTACCTTATCCAGAAGTTCTATGATTTGTTTATCAAATTCTTAAATGTCTTAGTGTGTATATATCATTTGTTTAACTTGAATAATAGTATTGAGATTTAACAAAGTAATCTTTGCAAATGTCTTATCTTTATCCCAAAATTTTAGAGGATTCTCATAGTACAGTTCTTTGCATAATTTCTCTTGTTGCTTGACAATATGCTATTTAATAGCCAACTCAAGTAATGAGATTGTTACTGCTACCTCACGTTGTGCAGGCATTACCTTCTCACCACTCTGGCTACATGTAAACTTAATTTTCTGATGAGCGTAAGCCTTACTTAATTTTTTAATAGGAACTGAGTGACCATTAATTGTGAATATTATTTGGTATATGGTTTATACGCATGCAGAATATAATCTCTGAAAATTATTGCCAATAATCATATCATACGATGGTTGATCAGTAGCCCATAGAATCGGTATAATGCATTGAAATCCACCTAATTCTATGGATAACCCTTCTATGGCTTCATTGTGGCTCATAATGTTACTGTTAGCTATCTTGAGTTGTAAAGGATTCTTAACTCTGTTGTACATAAATTCTAGAAATAATGATCTTTTTCCAAAGTATATAGAACAATCACTGTCTATGTAGGCGCACAATTCATATTTATTATATCCCTCTAAATATACAATTATTGAGATACAAAATGCTATTAGGAGTTGTATTAGTGACTTCATGGCATATCTCCATTGTCATATTTTGACTAGTTCATCTTCGTAGATTGGTTCACTAACAGTTCTTGTTTTATATCCAATGACTTTTCTATCTAAACTCATACTTCAATCTACACTATGTCTTGAGGATTCAAAACTCATTCTATTCATTTCACGAGTCATGTTAATTGTATCATCTTCTTTAAGCTCTTTTTTAGCTAATAAAGACTCTTCTCCCTATTCTGACCTTGCACTCATGCTTTTTATAATTGGGGTTCAATGGTAATTTTATCATTCTCATCAATTTTTATCATATTTTTCTTATTAATTTTTGTAGGGTTGATAAAGCGACATATCCACAATCTATTAGTTTTTATCTACTCTGGATTGGACTTTATTTTTTTGTATTGGAGTACAACTTTAAAATTTTTCTGCCTCTATCATTGTCACCTTAGTTTTTGGATGTATAGTATTATCTATTTTGTAGATAATTTTTGAAAATATTCTTAATGGGTATCCTCCTCTTTTGATATTCATCACAATTGTTTTTATATTAATAGATAAGAAGTTTTTAGCAAATTCATCTTTTAGGTTTATATAATATCTAGGTTGACAATTGAATCCTACTGATCTATTTCATAAGTTGGTCTTAATCCCTTTGATTATTTGATTATTAAATTTGGTATGCTTAATATCATAAAGTAACACGTAAAGATCAATATCTTTGCCATATTATTATAATTGAGTGATTTGAATTTGGACACTTCCAACATGGATATACCTGTACCTTCTATCATTGTTATGTATAAGGATGTTTTCGTAATTAATGAGATTAATTTCTCCCACATCATACTCATAATCTTTGATTTCTAGATCTCTTTTCATCATTTCACATACGTATTTGCTTTTTAATTGAAAGATGGACTTTTTATTGATCATGTCTTTTTGAATTATAGGAAGGACCCAATAATTTTTGACTTCTTCGTTCGCATTGTCTACAACAAGCTCTTCTCCTTGACGATCACTATGACTGATCGAGCTGCTTTCCATCATCACTGGTCTGCTCATAATCACTCTCTTCATATTCGTCTTCTAGTTTATGCTCAACAATTTCCTTATTGTTGTTTATGGCTAGGTCTAGTGCTCTTCCTCAGTTAGCTCAAAGTAATCTAGGTTTTCTAGGGTTTCAATTAGCTTATTATCTATCTAACTATACTTAAAATTGAGTAATCATACAATTTTTAGACACTTGGCAATCACTCATTGGATATAAGTATTTTTTCTTTTTTCTTTTTTAAAATATTGATTAAGGCATTAGTTAAGACTTAGTAGCAAAAGTAATTGGATCAAATTAATGTAGGCATTCAACTTATAGGTTTAATTTTGTATTTGAGAAGTGCTTAAAATTACAAGTCCAACTTTCGAGTTTTCTTTTTTTAAAAAAATAAGAATTGGTATCTTCTTAGAACATGTACACATTCTATATTCATAATCTTGATATTATAAATATAGAAAATGGTAAAATCGTGGGTCAAGAATATTACGAATATTATTTTAAAAAATTATGATTTCAATTAATTATTTTATCATAGTTTCATTAATGTATATTTACAAATATTTAGTTCACCCAAAAAAATGGTTTAAATTTTAGTCTTAATGTTAGTTTTCGAGAATGGGTAAAATAACTATTAGCTCTTTGATTCTTTTTAACGTTTTGAAGATATTGATTGATGACAATTTAATTTGAAGATATTGATTGATGACAATTTAATTTTTTTAATCAAACTTTTATAACTACCAATATTTGTAACTGTGACATCTTCTTTTAACCTATTTTGCATGGATTAGTTTCAATATTTCAACTTTTCTCCCTGCATAGAAAGAAAGCCTTACGAAAATATGCTCTAAGAGTAATAGGTCAAGTTGGTGCTAACATCCAAAAATTACTTTTCATAATTTGTGGAGAAAGATTGTTTTCATAAAATACTTTTATTTTTTATTTTATACTTATGTTATTTTTTCAAAGGAATTTATTACTCTTATTATGCTTTGAGTGTTGGATAATTTATCGATTTAGTACTATTATCATGGGGATACATGAAAAATGACTAGATGGTTGTTGAGGTATCGAAAAAGTTATTAAGACGACAAGTTTAGTTTCTCTCCCCCTTTTTTTATAGGAGTGAGATCTTTTTATAACCTTACACAAATCTTGCATTCATAATCTTAAATATCATAAAAATAAAAATGATAAAATCATGGGTCAAGAATATATAAATGTCATTTTTTAGAAATAGGATTGAAAATAACTATTTCATTATAGTTCATAATATATATTTGCAAACATTTTAGTTCGCCAAAGAAAAGGTTTTAGTTTTAGTCATAATCCTAATATTGATTAAGAATGTGCATAACGACTATGAACTGTTTGATTCTCCTTAGCATTTTGCTGATATTAATTGATGATTTTGAATTTTTTAAATCAAACTTTTGTACCTAATGGATATTTGTAATTGAGGCTTCTTCTTTTAACTTATTATGCATGCATGGATCCATTTTTTAAATGAACCTTTATAACTAAGAGATATTTTAATTTTTTAATGAATGATACTCTGATTAATAACAATTACAAAGGAGATATCATTTAGTAAATATGTAGTAATTCAAGAATAATTAGAATGAATGTAAGTAGTATTTCAAGACTTAGTATAAATCGATGGGATTGGTACATTCATAATTAAACGAAAAATGGGTTCATTAGATATTTTAAATAATCAGTTACAAATAAGTACAATTAAAATTACCTTTTTCGTAAATTACATTGAACAACACCAGGAGTTTATCTGTGTATACTTCAGTTATTAACCAAAAAAAAAAAAAATTGGACTTCTAGACTATATTTATCAAAATATTAATTTATTTTGAAAAACATGAGCAAGAGTTTTGCCTAATAATATATTTATTATAAATATGTTGATTTATCACATGGAGATTTGTTCAACAAGAAAATTATAACAATCCATGTGAAGCATAGGCCTAACACTAGTTCATCCTATTTTTGTATTCATTAGCACAATATCCTACTTCTCTGCATGTCCAGCATTGGCAGTTGTTTTTCCTTGCAAGAGAATGAGCTGCTTTCTTAAAAAATCTTTGTTTTTTAGGGTTTGGTTTGTTATAATATTTTCATCCATATTTCTTTTCCCTTTGCTTATTAAAGCTCTTTTTCTTATAAAATTTTCTTTTTCTTCTCCTTTCAGATTCCTCTCCCCGTTGGTGAGGTAAATCCCATCAACCTAGAAATTACTTCTTAATTTTCTTTTGCTTTTGGAGATCAAGACATTAATCATCGACCCATTTTCTTAAATAAAAGATTCTTGAACCAAGGGTATCAATGACATCCACTCTTTCAATGTATTTTTCATGAATTATGGAATTTATCGAATATGAAAATTTCTCGTAGAACATACAAGATTAGTTTTATTATGCCCAATTTTGTAATAATATTGACTAAATTCAGCAATAGTTCTCCAAATACTTCATATCCCATAACTCTGTATTCTCAATCTTTCTTTGTCATTCTCTTTTTTTTCCCTTTAGAATCAAGTTTATCTCTGATAAACTCAGTTTTGATTTCCTTACACAAATTTTTGAACATTACAGCTGGTGTTTTCATTGTTCTTAATGCATTTTTACCATCTTCATTAAATAAAGCATACCAATTAGCTACTGTGATGGGAAAACTATGCTCGATATAGCTTAGAAAATTTACAGCAGTTCAAGTAGTATTTAGGTTTATGATACTATTCATGCCCCTTTTCTAATGCTCAAATATTTCTTCTCTATTACCACTTTCATTGCTGTTTAGGATATATCACGTTTGGTGAATTATGGTAATGTCAATTTCTTCAAAGGTTGCAGTTTTCCCTAGAATAAACCCAAAATAAAAGTTAGTTGTATGGCCTGCTGGAACGTACCTAGGTCTCATAAAATCGGTATTTCTTCTAGAAGGTTCACCAAATCCATCATGTTTAGGAAATACATGGCTAACTAGATTGGATCAATTTCATCTGTGTTAAGATTTTCTCTAATCTCGTTAATCTCACCATCAACTACCATTTTACCATTTGTTTTGTCATCCAGTTCCTTTCTAATTTCTTCCAAAGGTACAACACATTTTCTAGCTTAATTAGGTTCATCTATTGATATATTTCTTCTTCTAATTAAACATTATGTGTCCATTCACTATCATCAAATAATACTTCTTGTTTATCAACCAGTGCGCCCATGATTTTGTTTAATTTGTCTAGATTTCATTGCTTCTCAAACATATCCTGTAGTTTGTCAAGATTATACAACTTGTACTTTATCCTCTTCTTGTTTCTCTGCCTTTTTAGATGATTTTTCAGTTGATTTTTCTTTTAATTCTTTTTTGATTTTTATATCATGCAAAGGAAATGCATTTTTGTTTTTCTGGTTTTTGAAAAGGATATCCAAGCTGAAATGGAGTGCCAGTACTTAAAGTCGATTTTTCATTGTGTCTGATTTCGTTGAATAAGGAGACATGAATTACAGATAATTACTTCTTAATCTCTTTGAATTCAGTCTTAATTTTTGCTAATTCAGCTTTTAATTCTAAAACTATGTCAGTGAGATAATTTAATTAGAGTGCTAATGAAGTGATTCCTTCTGGTGAGTGAACAATATGCGAATAATTAGGAACTAGACAAGTAGATGATGATTCTAGCATTAAACACGAAAAATTAGCTTAATTAAGTATTAATTGGCTTAATCATCTTAATTATTTTTGGTTACATGGATCTGATACCATATAAAAGAGGACATCAAGTACTAGTAATGAGAGAAATTAAACATGCATAAATTTAAAAGTTTTGAAAGTAAGTTTTAAGGATTGAGGTTAAAATGAAAATTTCAAAAGTTCAGGTAGTCAAGAAAAAATGGAGAGTACCTAAAAATTCGGTTAGCAATCTTCAAGGTACTAAAATATTATCTTGAAAAAGTTAGGTCTTGAATTATTAATGTCATGTATGTCAAAGTACTTGAGGATTAACTGCCTGTTACAAGTAAGAAAAGCTTTTATACAAATTGTTCGTCCCTTTTAATCCATGAGAGGGTACTTTTGGCAAATAAAGGCATAAATTTGAATGAGAAATCCATGAGATTGAAGAACATCTATAACCCATAAGAAAATCCAAGGGAAAAACCCACTAGACTACCACTAAGAGCATGTGAGGATACCCTTTGTCAAAATAAAGACTTTGTGTAGACACATAAATGTGCATCAAAAAATGGACTGAACACAATTGCCTACTAGGTGCATTGATGGTTCAATGACAAAACTTACTAAACTCATCAATGGCAAAACAACTTCATTTTGGGTTGCCTAAAAGCTCTAGTCCTTACACTAGTGGTTTTCTAACTAAAGGCCATGAAAAAATATTTTAAAGATTTAAAATGATTGCATATAGGTCGAAAGGTAATTAAGTCCCTATTAACATTAATATTTTCCTATGCCAATAAGGTGTTTTTGTTAGAGAAACCTCAATTTTCTAGTTATAAATACTATGCTAATAGACATATTTCTATTGTTTTCATTGTGAGGAATGCTTCAATTGATAATACCTTTCTTGACAGAAAAAGATATTTTGTTGTCAATCCTAAACAATACCTACAAAAACATATATATTGGCATGAGCTATTCCATCATTTCATTTCTTTGGCAAAATGTGCTTTGTTGTCATTGTAAAATAGTGCCAAAAAAATTATTGTTAACACTTATTTTCCTTCTAAAGAGGTGATCCATGTTGATACTGTTGTACATCAAGCATGCTTAATAAAAGAGTTTCTAGAGAATATAATATTCTAAAGAATAAGTTATGATTTGCGAAATCAATTTTAAAACAGACTATTAGTTAGCTTTTTGCTTATTATATTCTACCTGCTAATGCTTATGCCAACAAATTATTCAATTAGCAAAGCATCTATTTATACTAATATCAAAGGTTAAAAAAAGAACACAAAGTGCTAACAAAACTTATGTTAGAAATGCGTTCTATAGGATTAGTTATGTATAATGCCAATGACATTCAATTTGCTATTGGTATTATCATGTCATAGCAAGCATTAATATATCTGTTAGCTTATTACCAATAATTTGTTATTGATCTAATTCTATTGATATAGATCACTTTTTTGTAGTGCATATTCCTTATTGAAGTAGCTTTCCAACTACAAATTATAATCTGAAATCCGATAAGGAGTGTGGGAGATATGCACTAAGTAGTGACATGTGGGCAGATGTTGGCAGCTTCACACTCTTTGTCTCATACCTTTCCCTACACATCTTCAAATCTTGTGGAAATTAAGTGATAAGTGCTTTTATATGCTTTGTTTTTATGATGTTTTGTAGCACTTTTTGGGGAATTTATAGGTTTAATGTCATAGTTTATGCTCCTATTCTCCTTTTATACTTGGGTATGGTTCTTTGATGATATTTACAGGATTTTAGACCATTTGAGCCAGCAATTAACCCCCATTTGAGTGCATATTGACCTGCCACGGAGGCACCCCGTGCCCTATGCCCGTGGAATAAGAGAAGAGCGAAAGAATTCGGAACCAGCCAAGACCATGATCTAACCGTGGTGGCTGCCATGAACCATGGTTAGCCTATAACTACAAACCCCTTCATCTTCCTTCGTTGTGCAATTGATGATGCTCTGTTTCCTGGTTATAAGGGCATGTTTCAAGGCTTAGAAGAAGGGACTTTGTAGCAGCCATAACCTACTCTTACCTCTCTTTTAGTTTAGTTTAGTTTAGTTTAGTTTTTGAGATTTGAAGGGAGAAGTTTTGCTCTTGGAGGCTTGAAGATTGTTGCACAATTCAAAAGCTACCATTGTTGTAAAGTTTTCCTTCCTTTGAACTTATTTTTGAATTCTTGTTTTTGTTGAATTAGAAATATGAGTAAGTAGTTTAGCTAATCGAGGATTTGTTAGCCATAGGATTGTAGTTAGATCCTTATCATTGCAATCTTGTGCTTATTTTATGATTGGAATAATTTTCTTTTGTCTTACGATTGAAATGTTGTGAATAGTATTTGGCCAGTTTTGCTTGCTTATTTTAGGTAATTGAGTGAAGTATTGAAAAGTGAAAGTTGATACTAGAATATCTTGATAGAGCTTAACTTAGCGAAACTCGAGAGAGAATTGCTTTTTAAGAGGAGACTTAGCATTCATGAATCTTCAACCTATACTAAATAAAAGACACTTGAGAGAGCCTAGTTTAATTCAGGTAGGCAATTTAATTCATTTTGAAAGAAAGGATTAAATTCAATTCAATTGCAATTCCTTGAATCGTTCAATTCGTGAAATGTGTATGCTTAATTCTATGATCGAACTCTTTACTTGGCGAATCAAATTCCTAGCTGTTTTACTTTGATTGATTTCTAACAAAGTAATTAGTTCATTAAATAAGTTCATTGAAAAGATTGATTACTTAGCAATTTCAATTAGACATTAGCTCGATAGATTATTGTGATCTATGAGGATGATCTTTTAATCTATACTACAACACCCGCGCACTTGCAAATGTGACCAAGTTTTTGGCGCTGTTGGCAGGGACCAAATTGTTAACTATTGAATTAGTATTGCGAAATTGACTAAGTGTTTTACTTTATTTTCCTTTTATTTTTGATTGTGCAGGTAGTCTTGGTGATTGTGTTTGTGGAATCTTCCCCCGTTTATGCAAAATCTATTCCTATATGAACCCGACCCTGAGATTGAAAGGACTTTCAGTTTAAGGAGGAAGAAGCAAAGACTTGAGGAACAAAGGTGTAAGGCTAGAAGGACCTCACCAAATATGGTGAGGAGGTGGTGAGCAAAGAAGGACGCTTAGGGATTTTATTGCCCTAGGAGTCCTCGTCTTAGCATGGAGGCAAACAACTTTGAGCTCAAGCCAGCTCTTATTTTCATGGTGTAACAATCCCAATTTGGAGGCACCCCGATGGAAGACCCGAACTTATACCTCTTGGTCTTTTTTGAGGTGTGTGACACATTGAAGCTCAACAGAGTCTCTACTGATACTATTCGGCTGCGGCTATTTCCCTTTTCACTTAGGGATAAGGCGAGAGCATGGCTTTATTCTTTGTCTCCCAGGTGTATTACCACATGGGATGAGCTTACTAGAGCTTTCCTCGCTAAATTCTTCCCA
>NCQT01102911.1:2733-29862 GCA_002740465.1 Stenocereus thurberi
ACTTTCATGTCAAACCTTCGCTATTAGCTCCCCTGCACACTAGCAAATTGACCTCACTATCGACATAAATTAACTACCTAAAACCATGGTTGAAAGTTCTTTCAAATATTTCATCAAACACTTGGGCAAGCATGGGCCTATACAAGATCAATTGGTCTTTAAAGAGTTTATCACAATCAAACCAACCCAACTAGCTGCTGATTAGAATGCTAAGCACAATTAAATACCATGAAAATTAGTCTAACATCTATTAAGTAATTAACATGATAACATATCAAAGTAAAACAATTAAAACTAAACTAATTAATAGGCATATGAACAAGATGTAAATAGAGAGAAATGGAGAAGAAACCTTAGTCTTTAATTGCTTGAAACACTCTAAATTCACAAACTTTAATAATAACTAACCTAATGTACCTAATCCACTCTACTTCATTCCCTCTAATGTGGTTTTTCAAAGGCTACCCTAAAACCCTAAACTAAGGTCTAAGACCTATTTGAAAGCTCCCCTAAATAATGAACCAACCCTTGAATAAATATACCAAGGGCACGAGCGACACAGCCATCCTTGTCATCTGATATGGGCGTCCATGTCCAAACCCTGGAAAAATAGGCCGAAACTACAACGAAAAGGAAGCGAACTGAGAAAACTTGTCGTGCTTCGGTTTGGTTCAGTGGATTCTGATTGGTTTCTAGCATTGTTAGTTTGATTCATGGTAACTTAGTTGTGCTTTGCAGCAACAAGTCGTGGTGCACTGGAAATCGCTCTAGTTCTGTTGAACCATTTAGTTTTGCAAAAATAGTCTTTTCAAGGAAAAATGATCGCTTCACAAGATTTCAGCTCGGTTCTTGTCACATTGAACCGATTCTTAGTCCCTTGCTTCATTTTTCATCTCCTTGTGTGGTTTGATAATTCATTGAAGTTTTTGAGGTCCTTTGAACATTTCTGCACGTATCGTCAATTCAACTTATTATCTACAAAAGTAAATAAAAAAATGTAAAAATCTTTAAAAGATGAGTATTATTTTGGCGTAAAATTAGGTGATGAAAAGTGTAAAAATCATGACATTTTAGGCCTAACAAATACCCCTACATCTAAACCGTTCCTCATCCTCAAGCAAAACCAAAGCAAACTTACTACGAGCGAACTCTTTTTTGTAAGAATCACAACTACCTTTAGCATATGCGATAAACCCTTTAAATCACTTGGCTCCCCCAAGTAGATGAGTGATGTCTCGTGAGAATTTTACAAAATATATACCCACAAAAATCTTGGTTGATAGGAAGGAGAAGTACACCCTTCGACGAACCATATCATCCTTATAACCTAATTATTATCTTGAATACACATAGAATCCACACCTCCAGACTCGTGATCGTATTAACTCCATCCAAACACCAATTGTTTTACCCCTCAATCCATGAAAACAAGGAATTCATCATAATTCTTAGTTGCAAGTGTACCATTACCTAGGATTCAGGCTTATCAAAGTCCAACTTAATCTCATCTGACTAACACAAACTATTTTATTGACTGTCAGAACTAGGAAGCAAGCTTTCCTAGTAACAGTATTCCCTCAAATTATAGCACCTAGTAGCACATATTTCAAAGGAATCGAATACTTGACATTCCTGAGTCTAATAATTTTTCATTATTTTTGGCCCCTTCTCTATTTTTTCCCTCTCTCTCTTTTTCTTTTTTTAAATGCAAAATGAAAGCAAAAACAAAAACTACTATACAATGAATCAAGAGAGAGAATTAATCATGGAATTATAAAATCCAAAGACAATGGTGATATACAAGTAAGGACTAAACTTTACAACTAGGGGTAGGCAACGAGCTGGACACTTATTGGGTAAAGCAGGTCGGCCCATTTAAAATAGGATCAATAAAAGGTTAGATCAATAATGGGTTGGGTCAATAATAGGTCGACTTGTTAAAGCATATTAACGGGTTGCATCGAGTCGATTTTTTAACGGCATGTTTAGTGACATGATGCTTTTTTAACCTATTAGCCATAGTAAGTTACATGCTATAATTAATTAAGTTTACAACCAACACTTTATAATCAGCAATAAGTATTATATAGAGTTTTTTTACGCAAGTTTATACCATTCTAAAATGGATAAAAAATGAGTTGTTTATGGGCCGGCCCAACCCGACCCATTTATTTACATGAAAAGCCTGCCCAGCCCACTTTGTTTATGTGTTGACCATGATCCGACCTAACCCATTTTATATACAAGTCGACCCTAACCCAACTCAGCCTGGGCCGTTGTCTACCCCCTATTTACAATTATAATGGATTGATAATGTTATTAGTTCTGAAATGGCATACTTTGGACTAGGTTCTATCATGTACACCCTACTTATATACAACCTAATAAAAAGTTAAAAGAGTCAAAGTCAATTTAAACAGCACCATTCCCAAAACCATAAAACATAGAAAATCTTTTGGCTTTTTCCCCAAAAAAACCTCCTCTTTTCTTTTTCTTTTCCAAAAGTTTGAAGCATAGCTTCTGCACCCTTACATGTAAATCTTCTAATGTTCTCATTGAGATCCAAGAACCCTTTCACACTAATAAGACAAACCCAAAATCAATAAAAAATTAGACCAACATGATATAAATACAGAACCAATAGACAAAAGGGAAAAAGAATACACACACGTGCACGCGCACACACACACACACACATATACACACACACACCCACACACATATACATGTACATATATATAAAATAGTGATGAAAGTAGACAATAGATTGAACGAATTTATTAGGTTAGGTGATGGTGCACCTATGCTAAATTACCTTCTCGTTAAGATGGTGTAAATGAGGCTTGAGGGACACTGGCCGCTCCTTCACAATCAAGATTTAACCCACCAATTCAGATGCCATCAAAAGCTCATACAAGCTTATTAAATACCTAAGCATACAACTCTGATGAATCACACAAGTTTGAAAATAGAAATGATACTGCTCTCCTAAACTGTCAAGTGCCTTAGAAAAATCAGTAAAATAATGAAATGCGGTGGTTAACTTGATTTTCCTGCGCACATCCTCTAGGCATGCATAACGAGGATCCAAGGAGGGTTCATACCCTTTAATGTTACCTATGGACTTAACACAGTCATCCACATTCCTCTTAGGCATATCGAACAAGTTATCCACATGGCTTATATCAAATCGAGATGACAAATAACATGATAGTCAATAGGCATCACAATGTAACACTCAAGGAAAGTAAAAGGGCGATGAACATGAAAAGAAAGCATGGATTGATTTGAGGGATCAGGGGACACATGGTCAAAAAGCTCAACACTAGGAGATATGTCAACCACAACATCCTTACATGATTAACCAAGAATCTGCTTAAAAACCTGCTTCTTAAGAAAAAGTTTCTTTTTACCCATAACATATATCATCTTCATTGACGTACTAGGATGGAGCAACTAAAGGTGATGGAGTTAAGGGAGGGTCAATCTCTTCCTCTAGGTCAATGCAAGGTGTGGGAACCATGAAATTGGTACCTAAAGGAAGGGAAGGCTCACCATCATCACACAAACTAACATTAAGTTTAGGGGAAGGATAAGGTTAATCTCATGGAACAAATCATACCCTTGCATATCATTAATAAACTTGGCATGTTACTTGTTTATTATCCTTACCAAGTTTTCAAGCCCAGCATAACATTAAGTTGAAATATCATAATAAGGATATCTCACATAAACAAGGGGGCATAAGTAGCGGTGCAAGGGGATTGAGTATAAGAATTAGTATGTTTTGTATCTTTTATATTTTTCTTCTGGGGGATCTTTCATGTTTCAGAAGTTTAAGATGAGTTAATATTTGTATGAAGATGATGAACATTATAGATTGACAGTGGAAATTTTGGTATGTATTTCCCTTCTTTGTAGTCATGAGTTGTTTCTCAATTTTCCTTTTTATTTTTTTTAAATGCCATCTTCAGATAATTAGCACTATTGTTATTTGTTCATGTTAATCTAACATTCAAAATTTGGGTTGGATTTTAGTTGATTAGATTAGAGTTCTTTACATCAACCACCATTCCATTAGTTTAGTTTATTCTAATTTTGATGTTAACGTTAGAGTTTTAGCTTTAATTGTAACCTCATTTCATTTGGGTTCATATGGATCAATTCTCAGGTGTCATGATAAAAAATATATATTTTTTCTAATAAACAAAAATCTAAGAATGAGTATTTCATGTTCAATGAGAAATACAATCTCAACAAAGAATTTTAAAGAATTAATTGAACAAACATCTGAAACTATAAATTAAATGCACCTCCCTTGTTATTATTTTACCTCACTTGTTATTATTTTATCATTTATGATTTTTTTCGGGGCTGCAAGCAAGTAGGCTTTCCTTTAAGATCATTTAAAATTGTACAATATCAACTTGTGCACCTAGGCCTTCTCATCTAATTGCTTACCTCCACTAAACTATGTCCACACAATATTTGACTTCGAATCGATCAAATGCAAAACTTCACTTTCTAAATTTTGAACTGTACAAGATCTGCTCATATGGATCCTATTATTCCTTTCAATCTATATTTTCTAAGTCATAGTAGTAATAATGAGATTGAATAACCTCGTTTTAGTAGGATTGCCTTTGCATCTTCTGGTTACCAAAATATAGGTTTCTTGATAAGGTATGTTGTAATGAAATATAGCATTTAGGCTCTTGAATAATCCATTAGTATAGAAATATTTGAAGAAGAGATGTTCCCTTTTCTTAGTTTCTACATTGCACAACACGTAAGTATCCTCCTTAGGCACCTGCCATTTAACCAAGCTATCTTTGGTCTTCAATCTTCCTAAAGCTATTAACCAGCTAATACTCCATCTGGACCGAAACACTTTTGCCCATTGAACATTGCTGTAGGTACTTGAGTCAACGATTTATAGCCTTGAGCAACTGTATATGTACTATTATTGATGGATTTTCATTTGTTGCTACCTTGATCATACCCTTGCTTGAGTACACATCTAGCTTTCAGTATTTGTCTCCATGACCAATTAATATCAGCAAAGGGCTTAGACTCCCCCCAATTAGTCATCTTTAAGTATAAAATGTGAACCAATCTCATCCATAAAGAATGTCTTTTGTTTGTTAGATTCCCGGTATATTCACCGATATTTGAATATCCTCAATCCATAAACTTGCTTTTGCTTTGGATTTACAAATCAAATCCCAAGCCATTGATGATAGTTTAGAGTTCTAAGTATCTCCACTCTATATAAATTGCTTACAAATTACACAATTTAGTAAGATGACAATGGATGCTTAGTAGATTCTTATGCTAATTAGTACACTATTAGTTAATTGTACCCTACCAGCATAAGACAACCTCTTGTGTGTCCAACTTCTCACTTAATAGTAATCCTTTGAATCAATTACTAACAATCACTCTTTAAAAATTTGTTGGCTGATTAAGACACTAGAAAGTACCTTATTAGAAGGTGACCTTTAAATCTAATTAACCCTAAAATTTCTTACTTCATGTCCTCCCCTACACCAGCAAACACAATTTATGATTTGTCCTTGCTAGTTCTTAGGCTAGATGGATTAGATAATCTTTCAAATAATCCATCAAATCACTAACGGACTTAGTATCTCCTGCACACTTTAAATTAAGATTACTGGAAAAGCAAAGATATACAATTTGAACACTCTCACATCTTTGACAAAAAATAAAGTCTTTATGAAGATCAGCAAGCTTGAAGCAGTTGGACAAATATTCCATGCATAAGACAAATAAAAGTGGAGAAACTAGATCAGCCTATCTTGCTCACGCCTTAAAGAAACCATGCATACTCCCACTCAACATAATGGAGAACTCTGCAATCTGGACACATTGTGTTATGTAGTTCACAAAAACTTCAGGAAAGCTTAGAGCATACAACATATTATCTACAAAAACCTAACTCAGTGAATCGTAAACTTTCATAATGTTGAGCTTCATTATTAATCTAGGCTTAATGTTCTTCCTCTTATAATGTCTAACCAATCCTTGACATAGAAGGACATGTTATAGAATATTCATGTGTAGTATGTATGTTGCCTAAGCAGGATTAACAAATCCAATCATCACCTTCCTCAATCTACCACATATAACTTTGATTTTGTATAAAACACTACAACATTAAATACGCCTAAATTCCTATACAATATTAAGAGAAGGAACTTTATGAATCAAAGTTAAATTTATAACATTTAATTATTTGAGGAGCTTAGTTCTTGTGAAGAAATCTTGGACTACACAGATAATACCCTTCCCACAAATACTCTAATGTAATGTTTGGTTAGATGTAATTAACTTTGTAATGCAAACAAGTTTGTAATTGATTGTCACAAACTAAGTAATAATGATTGCATTACAAAATTGACTGCATTACATTGCCATTACATTACATCTAACCGAACATCACATAAGTGTTCTCAAAGAATTGGCTGGAAAAACCATGAAACCACAACTCTTAGCCCTTACAATACCTTATAAGGCTTTTTTAATTTCCTCTCCTGAAACTAGCCTGATCAAATTAATAATTTGTTTCTTAGACAATATAGGACTTGTTGCTATTATATAAGGAAGAATATCACCTATAGACATAGAAGAAGGGTCAAAATAGTTTCTCATAATAATCTACAAAAGCCTGAATAACATCATATGTCCCCTCATTAACAATACTCTCCGTATCTATAATATAATATGCCTTATTTTGTTGGATTCTTATCTTCAACTGCCAAAAAAAAAAAAAATCTTGAATTTCAAGTCTCTATTGTAGTGTTTGGTTAATTGTGATGTAATATAATCAACTTTGTAATGCAATGATGACTACATAGTTTGTGGTTATAATCACAACGTAGTTATTTGCAATCGTATCTTACAACCGAACAAGATAACAGAAACATACTTACAAACTTATTTGCATTGCAAGATAGTTTACATCCAATCAAACATTACCTACGTTTGAACCAATTAACATTACCTTTTCGCCTATAAAAGCTTAACAAAGCCTCAGTGCCCATTAAATAATCTTGTAAAACACTTTTTTTCCTCGTCAGCTAGGGATAAGTTAAATGGATCCTTATTCAATTTCGAACAGGCCTCCTCCATATGTTGCCTAGTCTTGCTAGCATGGACCTCAATGTCAGAAAAAAGCTTCTTATTAGAATTATTAAGAGCCTACTTTATCGCCTTAAGGTTTTTTTTTTTTTCTTTTTTAGGGTTTGGTTTGATCAAGCTTCAAAGCCTTAAGTTTTGACACAACTTAAAACTATCTAATGCCACCAACAAGTTTTCTCCATATAGATTCTCCCATGGCAGGGAAATCTTCATGGGCGCTCCACATGTTGAAATATCAAAAGGGGTTGAGATCCAATTTTACTGCCTCATAAAAAGTAATCTCCCCACTTGGAAAATGGTAAGATATTCCCTCAGATAAGAAGTGAACCTTATTATCAGTATAACAAGTGATCCACTCAGCATTCACTGAAACTCCATCAATTTTAGAGAAGGGCCCTACGACGTCCTTCATGCTTGTTATTCAAAGTAAAATAGCATCCTTTCTGTCTTATATCACTCAATCTTTATAAGTAAGGCAACATTTAAAAGTTACAATTTCTTACATAGATGGAACATTTCCACCTACTTTTTCAATGAACACAGCACTTTATTGAAGTTTTGAAATAAAAATGAAGGTGCAATGATACTCCTACTGTTGTGTAATAGTCAAGGGATTTTAATTTGAGTTACTTATTAAGGTTATAATTTTATTAGCTATTTTTCATTATATTAGGCATATTAGACTAAATTTTGCATGTTAATTAATTGCATCAATTGATGTAAATTAGTTTTTGAAATTTTTTCTTGATTTATTATGTGGTTATGTGAAATTTGTAAGTTAGTTAAGGTTGGGCCAAGGTAAGGCTACGCAGGGCTAGCAAAATTAGTTTGGGCTATTGAATGCTAGAGATTAAGTGGGCTTGGTTTTTGGGCCAAACTCATTGTTGGGTTTACTAAGATGAACAAAGAGAGAGAGAGAGAGAGAGAGAGAGAGAGAGCAGTCAAGTGTATTTATTCTCAGCAGCGACAACATACGCCCAACTTCAAACACTCACAAACTCCCTCATCTCAACAAACCTGGACCACCTGTCACTCTCATTCACCTCCACCACCATTCTACCATTAGATATAGAGAGCACAATAGAGTGAGCAAGAGAGATAGAAAGTGAGGATAAAAGNGAAAGTAGGAAGGACAAGAGCTAGAAAGCTGCAGAAGAAGAAAAAGAAACGAATAGTAGAGGTAGGTGTAAAGAGAAAGGGAGCAGGACATTAACAGTTGAGGAAAAAGGAGGTCCAAATCCAACTCAAAATCACCCCAATTAGCCCATAAATGGGTCCACTAAGCTTAAATTCAAGGTGGATAGTATTTACTCCCAAACTTTACTAATTTAAGATTGAAATTCTTTGGATTGGCCATGGAAATTTGTGGTGTATTATTGAAATTCGACTGTTGTAATTTGTGTGATGTTGAGAAGGAAGAAGAGTTGAATGAATTAGATGAAATTATTGATTGTGTTGACATGGTTTTGATCAATTTAGGCCGTTGTTGTGATGAGGGGGAGGGTATCGAAATTTGGGGGCGANCCATCAATAAGCACTTATAGTTTTTGCCCTTTTGCTTATATGCAAGCTACGTTTGCTGTTATGGTGTCCAACTAAGTTCTGTGTGAAGGTTTGTGTGTGTCTACTCACATTAACAGGATGGAAGGGGTCACTGTTGGCCAGTTCATCAATTAGTCCAATGTTAAACCAAGACTATGAATCGGGGTCACAATGACCGGATGGAAGGGCTCTGCCCTACCTGTTTCATTCTCAGCTTAAATTGACATACATGTTGTACTTGCACCCAATGTCACAGGTTGATAATTCACTCAAACTCAAACCTGTGTGACGTTAGCAAACTTAGTTAGAACCGTTCCTTAGTCTGCTAGTAAGCCTTAGTGATGCTTAGCTTAGACTTGTGAAAAGTTAAGTAAGCACACACACACTCAAAAGAGAACTTAGAGAGAAAGTGGACACGAAGAAGTTTAGGAGAATGTCTTGTATTACACTTATGGATGCTTGGTAAACAAATGAGCCCCCTTGGGGGGTATATATACATATCAACCTCCTCAATTGGTGGTAGAGTTCTATTTGATCTTACGGCTAATATTTTACATCCAGAATATTCTATAAAAATATTCAAGATTCTACACAAGAATGGAATAGTGTGAAGCCTTGTGAAACACTCTAAAACCAACTCTAGAGAATTTTAGAGAAATCCGAGGCATTCTAAAGTAGTCAGTGGCATCCTCCCCTACCTAATTCAGTAGCGCCCTCGTATTCTTCTTGTCCTTATGCACTTGTATTTGCTCCTTGAATTGTCACAAGTGTTGGATGGGCTCTCAGCTAGCCTCCCTTTCATGTAATCCCTTCTATTTAGCAGCGAGTTCATGTATTGGTGGTTGGTTGGAGTGCCGCACCACTCGATCGGCGAGGACTTCTTCGACTTCCTTATCATATTGGACTTTCATATCATCGATGCCTATTGTGAGATGCTTCTACCTGGATTCACTTGATCTCCATGGTAAGGCTTGAGTAGACTTACATGGAAGACAGGACGGTACTTGATTTTACGAGGCAACACCCCCTTGTAAGTCTGCACCCCTACCTTCTTAAGAATGGGGAAAGGACCATCGTATCGCCGAATGAGACCCCGATGTCGACCACCTAACCTTGGATGGTTGTACACCTTGATAAGAACGAGGTCTCCTACTTGGAACTCTTTCGTGTGTCTCTTCTTATCGACCCACTTCTTCATCTTCTTGGAGGCTTTCTCTAAGTAAGCTCGAAGCATGCCTACTTGATCATTCTAATCCTCAGTGAACTTGTAGCGGGTGGACTTAGTCCCTTGTAACCTGTGGCAAGTGCTCAGTGTCAATGGTTGTTGTCCTGTAACCATCTCAAATGGACTTCGACGTGTGGACTCGTTCCTTTGTAAGTTGTATGAGAATTGGCCAACATCAAGCAACTTTGCCTAATCCTTTTGATTGGCACTAACATAGTGCCTCAAGTAGAGCTCCAAGAGAGCATCGACCCTCTTGGGTTGTTCATCACTTTTTGAATGAAAACTAGTAGAGAAGTTGAGTCCAGACCCTATGAGCTTGAACAACTCTGTCCAAAAGCGCCCCATAAAGTGAGCGTCTCGATCATTCATGATGGATCAAGGCAAACCCCAATACTTCACTACATGCTTCAAGAATAGATGGATGGCTTGCTTGGTAAAACATTCCTTGGATGCAGGAATGAAGGTGGCATGCTTAGAATATCGATCCACCCCTATAAGGATCAAATTGCACCCCTCAATTGTGGGTAAGCCCACAATGAACCCCATAGAAACACTCTCCCACGACCTTTTGGGAATGGGAAAAAACTCTAATAGTCTCGCTTGTGCTGCTTGCTCTGTTGTCTTGCTGGCACATAATACAAGTCTTTGCACAGGCCTCCACATCGTCCTTCAAGTGAGGCCAATAACAGGAATCGCTACAAGAGCTAATGTGCGGTGCATGCCCAGATGTCTCGCCCACTTGCTATCATGACACTCCTTGATGACTTTTCGCCAAAGATTATTATGAGAAGGAACATATATGCGCTTATCTTTAGAGAGGATCAAGCCATCTCTTCCCAAGATCTCCGTGTTTTGCCCTCCTTGATGAGCTGGATGATGGTTTGGGTAAGTGAATTGTGCTGGAGCCCTTCTTCAATGCAATCTTGTAGGTTGTTTTAAGAGAGGCTAATGTTAGTGAATTCTCCTTTGCAATCAGAGCATCGACCACCAATTGTGCATGTTCTAGCTTGTACATAATCAAACTCCGTCAAGAAGTTTTGCCACCTATCTTGCTTAGGAGTGAGCTTCTTTTGTGTCTGGAAGTAACTAGTGGTGATGTTATTGGTCTTGATGATGAACTTGCTCCTAAGCACGTAGTGTCTCCACGTGTGGAGATAATGCGCTACCGTAATCATTTCATTTTCTTGCACCGTATAGCGTCTGTCGATGTCATTGAGCTTTCGATACTCAAAGTCGATAGGATGACCCTCTTGGCACTCCTGGCTCCATAACCATCCTTTTCCCTTCTTCAACAAGTTAATGTGAGGGGCGATGACAGTGGAATAACCCCTGATAAACTGTCTGTAGTGCACCAAGCTACGAAAAGATCTCAACTCGATGACTTTTNNNNGTGGTTCGCATTTAAGGATGACCTTAGCTTTTGCTGGGTCCATGCAAAACTTGCCCTTACTAACAATGTGACCCAAGAAAGGAATCCTTTCTTATGTGAAGGAGCACTTCTCTTTCTTAACATCAAACTCATTGTCCCTCCAGGTTTGGAACATTTTGCGCAGGTGTCCTACATGCTCCTCCAAGGCTCNNAGGTCTTGCTATAGATAACAATGTCATCAAGGTAAATAACAATGAAGCGGTCAAGGAACGGAACAACTACTTTGTTCATAAGTGTGCAAAAAGTGGGCAGTGCATTTGTGAGGCCAAAAGGCATGAATAGGAACTCATACGATCTATAGCAGATCACACATGCTGTCTTTGGCTCATCCCCTTCTGCAGTGTGGAATTAATAATAACCATTCCTCAAATCAATCTTAGTAAAGGACCTTGCATCCCCAAGTTGATTGAAGAGATCATCGATGCGAGGAATGAGATATTTGTTCTTGATGGTGATCTTGTTAACCGGCACTCCATAGGGTGAGTTGGAGGGATGAATGTAACCGGTATCAAGTAGCTCCTTCATTTGTCTCCTTGGCTCCTCTAGCTCTAGAGGTGCCATATGGTAAAAGGCAAATGTGGATAGCTTAGCCCCCAGCTCCAACTCAATGGCATGGTTAACTTTTCTTATTGGAGGAAGTCTATTAGGTAACGCGATAGGCATTGCATCCTTCAAGTACCTCTTGGACGACCCTGGGTGCCTGCACTTCCTTATACTCCTCCATCTTGAGGGTAGTAAGGAAGTTCTTCTGTAATAATACCCTAATTGTGGGATCAAAGTGACTACTTATATTACCAAAGATGTACTTTTCTTTTCGAGAACCCACTCATAAGAACTTCACAGTTTTGTTGTGGAGAAATCTTATGATGGTGACCTTCTGGGAAGTTCCCCAGGTAATGTGTAAGCGAGGACAAAGTACGACCAAAAGGCTTGTAGTAATTTGTGGGGCTAATCGATGATCTTTGAAGTCATTCCTAGTAACTATATACGGCTCGAGGGGGGCCGGGGCGTTACAGATGGTATCAGAGCCGACTCCCAACTGTGATTGACGCCAGTGGATGGAGAGCCCTAGGCAGTCACACCTAACGGAGCAAAGATACTGGGATAGACTGCTGGTCAAGAGGACACATAAGTTAGTCGGTTAGTGAGGCACAACGGGGACGTTATGGTCTTCAAGTGGGGGTGAATGTAACACCCTAAGTATGGCTTAAAAGGATCGAAGTGACTACTTATATTACCAAAGATGCACCTTTCTTTTCAGGGAGCCCATCATAAGAACTCCATAGTTAAGCGTGCTTATTGTGGATAAGTATTATGATGGGTAATCTCCAGAAAAGTTTTCCAAGCAGCATGTGAGCGAGGACAAAGCACGGCGAAAAGGCCTGTGGTGATTTGTGGGGCTACTTGATGATCCTTGAAGTCGTTCCTGGTAACTGTGCGCGGCCCAGGAGAGGCCGAGGCATTACATCTTCTTAATTCCTTTAGAGAATTAAAGAGCGAAGAGTATTTTGCCTTCATTAATCGCCATCTTCATGGGAACAACACAAGGTTGCCCCGTCTCTATGACGCACATGCTATTGGTGCAAGGCATCAAGAATGCCTTTATCGTATCTAGAAATTTAATGCCCAAATAGAACTTCTTATCATTTAAAGGAGCAACATTGATATCAGCCTTACCTTCCTATTGTGCCAATTTGGATTTAGGCACCACAGGCAACACCTTCGATTGGGAGGCTTTATGCATTGACTCACTTCACAAACCCTCATTCCTCGGTGTAGGATAAGTGAACCTCATCGGCAAGCTCCTTGACCATGTAGACCTCATCAGCTCCCATATCTAACATTGCTTATAATGGCTTGCCATTGATGATGGTTTCCATGCACATGTGCCCACGAGGTTGCCCTTCCAGCTTTGCTTGGATGACATTGAGTAGCCTCATGTAAGCTATCTTTCTTTCCTAGTCTTGCCTCTCTTCTTCTTGGTTAAGAGCAGCAAGCTTGCCTTGCTTTCGACACTCGAAGAACCGATCAGGTCCGCTGCAAAAAAAAGCATGAAATCTTCCTTGGTCTCTAATCCTTCTTACCCTTCCTTTTTTCTTTAGGTGTGGAGGGCTTGTCCTGTTGGGAGAGTTATCCCAGTCTCCCCCAACTTTGCCGACCACTTGTCTTCTTGCTTTGTCACTTGGAGGAATCCTTAAACTCGATCAAGGACTCAGCGGCAGCAGTCGCAGAGGTAAAGATCTTGTACATCATGCCTCTTATGTTCATCTTGGCCTACCCACATAGGCCATCGAGGAAGCAAAAGAGTGCATCTTGCTCCCCTATGCTTAGAATTTCTAAGAGAAGCTCTTGAAACTCAATCCCGGATATGACCCTCCTTANNATGGAGGCATCTTAGCTTAGCCCTTGCTTCACTCGGCATCCTCAGGATAGAATTGTCTCTTAAGTTTCCTCTTAAACCATCCTAAGTTTTAATGGTATCGGATCCTCTTTGGACATCACCACACCTAGGATGCCGCCAAATAAGGGTAATATCTTTAAGAGAGAAAGTAGTGTTGCTCACCTTTTGAGCATCATCCTCGATGCCCATTTCCCTAAAGTATGCATCAAGTCCCTTAGGAAGTTATTGATTTGCCTTACATTCCTGACTCCATGGAAGGCGGGAGGTCTCGGTGTATTTTTCTTTGGAGCGGTGGATACTTGGACAGACCTACCATTAGCCACTGTGGCCATACACACCTTAAGTTGGGCTTTAGCTGCTTTAATCCTTGCCTTGTACGCCTTGACCTCTGCCTTGCAGGCTTTGAGTTCATCATCGTTGGCGACCTCAAATGCTTGAAGGACTTGGATTTCCTTTTGATGTCAGCTAACACAAAGCTCTTAGCCGCCTATATCTCCCCACGAAGCTCTTCCATGTTTCCCATGGACTTGAGATCCTTAATGTATTTGTTTATGTCCTTGATCTTACCTATTAGGGTGGTTATAGTGGTGTTAGACTCTACACGCCTATCCTTCACAAGGACCATCATACCCTTGTTTTTGTCTTTGCCCTTCTTGCCCCTTTGTTGAGGGTTGCTGACATCAGTTATGCTTGAAGCTGTAGTTATCTTCCAAACAAGTAGGCTCTGATACCAACTGTCATGGGTTGATAATTCATTCAAACTCAAACTCGTGCGGTGTTAGCAAACTCACTTGGAATCCTTCCTTAGTTTGCTAGGAAGCCTTAGCGATGCTTGACTTAGACTTATGAGAAGCTAAGTAAGCGCGCACACACACACACATACACACACATACTCTCAAAAGAGAACATAAGGAGGTTTGGGAGAATGTCTTGTATTACACTTATGGATGCTTGCTGTACAAATGAGTCCTCTTGGGGTGAATATAAACACCTACCTTCTCAATGGATGGTGAAGATCTATTTGATCTTACGATCCATGTTATATATCCAGAATGTTCTATACAAATATGCAAGATTCTTCACACATATGGAATAGTGTGGAACATGTGAAACACTCTAGAGCCAACTCCAAGGAATTCTAGGGAAATTCGGGGCAGTCTAGAGCAATCCATGACACCAAGTTGTTCTAACTTAAACCTATACATGACCATTAGTGTAAAAGGGAATGCTTTCGCTAAATAATTTGCAAAAAGTGAAGTCGAAATAGTTACAAACCTCTCTTCTTAGCTGAAATCCTGTCAAAGTTCATGGTGTATGAATTGTTCTAGGTGGATCAACTTGGATAGTTACTTCATGCCTATAAGTACCACTCCTTTTGATTAGTTAAAATTATACACCAAGATGGCGAAGCTAGAAATTTCAGTGATCGGTGTCATTAAGCTTTCTATTTTGAAATATCTACACTTTGATCTAGAATTGAAATTAAATCTACAAATGAAAAAGACTACAAGATATATTAATCACTGGTTCCCAATTGGAATCCCAATTATCATCATATTAAGTAATCTACTTGCTCATGTAGTCATGATAGATAAAAGGTTCAACTTTCATTAATTCCCTAAACCCTAACTAAGAACAGCAATATAAATGTCTTTCGAGGCTTTCGTCAAAGAAGTGGTGTACTAAGCAATAATCCAAATCATAAGGTTGGGCAAATGCCACAAAAGTTTAGATCATGATTCAATAAGGCATAATATGGGCTACTCCCAACCAAATTACCACTTGCACAATCAAAATTGAAGAACATGACTAATTCGCAAAACTGAGAAACACAATAATAAAGAGAGAGAGATTTATGAAACAAACTTAAATTAGTCATAATAAATGAGTCTTTGAAATCTCCCAAATAAACCCTAACAGACCACTCCCCCAAAGTGCTCCTCAAAAAGTTTAGAATAAAGTGAAAGATCCTTCTAATTTTTTTCTGAGGTAAGTTAAGCAACACTGAAAACCACAGGACGTGTAGCCATGCTTCAATACAGGGCTACTCGTACAAACTCATCAGGGTTGAGGTGCATGATTGTGCAAAAGTGCACAGCTAGCCATGCTTCCTGGTCAGGGGCTAGTGTTTTGGAGACTGTAACAAATGCATGATCGTGCAAAAAGTGCAGAGGCAGCTATGCCCTTGTACAACTTTTCTGCACATATGCACAACCATGCTNGTATGCATGGCTAGCCGAGCAAAGCCTTTGGGCTTCAATTCTTAGTTTCTTGCCTTTCTACTAACTCCTCGGACCTCTTCATTATCTAGAACTTTGCTCCTCGCTCCTCTGTGGATTATTGAACACAATTCCTTCAAATTAGGACTAATATACCTACGAAAAGGAAATTAGTCCAAATAAGATGATTATAACCAAAGGACAAATATGATAAAATTTCTCAATAAATCGAGGGGATATGTATAGACGGTAGCGAAATGATGTGCCCAAAACAGTAAAATTAGAGGTTTATCACTAAGGCTCCTTGCTTAGGATTCAACACTTGTATTAATATGCTCTAAGATTTATACAATTTGTAAGCATCCACCCAAGGACCTTGGCTACAACACATCGTTTAAGATCTCTCTTGAAGTGATTTCTCCTTAGCGCCCACTCAAGAAGGATGACACTTTTGGTCAACCTCTTGCTTACAAGCAGGATTCTCACAATCCTCTTTCCTCATAAGGAATCTCAAATGTCTGTACAAAGATCACAATGATTTGAAGTTTTTTTTACTCAACAGTACAATAACATTTTGAATAGGAGTTAAGCTCTTTGTGTATTGTGTGCTTTTTATCTTCAACAAGGTATCTACATATATAGTCCATGAGAATGAGACCATAGGAGGATATTTCAGATTTGGCCATTGGATGCTTTAAAATATATTGTTGGATGTTTCTATCCAACTGCCATCAACTTAGTTTATGGTCCTTGATGTCTGTTCACTTTTCAACATCTACTCAGTCAATTCTTAGCGTCTTCTATCTTGGAGAGGTGGTTCTTCAGCCTTCATTTAGTGTCTTGGCTATTGTATTCCTCATAAACTAAAGCAGAAACTACTCATTTAAGCTTTGATGTTGACACTCCCCAATTCTAGTACAGTTGATTGTAGTGGTCCCTTTTAAAGGGTGTTTGGCAAACAGTTTTTTGAAGAGCTTTTTGACCAAAAAGAGCTTTTTGGACTAAGATTATTTGTTTGATCAAGTCAAACAACTAATATGGGTTCGGTAAAAAAGCTTGTTAGAGGAGGTTTTTGAGTCCAAAAAACTAATTTAGAAAAGCTAATTTTTTCAGCTTCTTGGAAGAGCTTTTTAGAGAATTAGCTTTTTGTTTCACAACTTTATCAGAAATAGCTAATTTCAGTAAAATAGTTTTTTAACAAATAGTTAATACAAACAATAACTCAAACAGCTAATAGTTAATAGCTGATATAAACAGCTAAATAGAACAGCTAATAATTGTTTACCAAACAGGGCCTTAATAAAAGTGCTTTTGGTCTTTACCTGATTTGAGATATATTTGAATCTACTATCCTAGCATTTCAAATGTTAATTTGTCTGTTTATTCGTGGGTTTAATTTGTGAGTTTATTTATGAGTTTAACTGTGAGTTTATTTATGAGTTTATTTGTGGGTTTGATTTGTGAGTTTATTTGTGGTTTAATTTGTTAATTCGAAATTTGATTATTTCTAATCTCATGAAAATAGATGATTAGGAAAATTTAGCTAATCTAATGACCTTTGAGAGAAGGCTTTGACGAGTGTAATTGTTTAATAGTGTGGCAAGGGCAGAGTTGCAAAGTTTAGTGAATAATCTATTAAGCATAATAGCATGGTGAGTCCCAACCTGAGATCCTTTATCTATTAGTAATTCTATTAGTCAATCAATCACTTAGTAGTTTAGAACAACTAATCATTTTCAGGCCTCAAAGCTAGTGTTTTCCAAGATTGAGTGTTGGATAACTTCTAGTGGTTCAAAACAAGTTCCTTGTAAACATGACCCATACTTGGCCGGTTGCTAAACATAATTATGACCCTTCGGCAGGGACATAACGTAGTTGTAGGGGTGAACATCGTTAAAAAACATCGTGTACTTTAGTTTCTGTATTCTTAGCTTACTACTCAACTTCCTTGATATGTTTGCTCAGTGTCATTAACTTTATTGTTCAACGTCCTTGAGTTTGCTATTATCTGCTATATTCTATGATTAAATTTATATTTACAATTATTTGTGATTATCCTATTCAGCCCCTCTAGGTTCACTAAGCTTACTTAGGACCAACAGCATGTGCTTTCACATTTGTACACCTACCATTTATAACCTTGGGGTTCTTATTTTCTTAATTGGTTCATTTATGTTTAGTGATATTGATTGATTTTTCTAATCAATTTTGTTTGATATTTTTGAGTCCAAGTTAGAGGTTTTCTGTAAGGATTTTTTTTGTACTAGTCTTAGTATCAATAACCCCCCTTTTGCTTATATACAGAGACTTTGGTTCTTGCTGTCTTTACCCCTATGAGCTATTTAAACTTTTTTCTTGCCTTTGTTTCTTTGTCTTATGCTTTAGTCTCCAAACACTCTTCCTTCTTGTACTTAAATTTTCAAGAACAATTTTAATCACAACTGGTCGCCTTCAATTACTATGATGCTTCATAATGTCCAAGTTTGGCTTTACTGGGTAGAGAGAGATTACCATCCAAGCTTTAGCATACGACCCCTAGGGCGTCTTTCTCAGAGATGGTCAAGTTCAGGATCAACCTTAGGTTGCAATTTGCCTTATGTCACAGTGTATTTTGTAATTTATTCAATTATTATGATCTTGTGTAATTTGTTGTCACTGGTTTGGCATATCCCCTTAAGCTCCAGGTATGAATTGAAGCTGGTCATAGCTCTCTATATTATAAATAACATGTATCCTAATAAATTTTGTACTGGTTGTTGGCTTGGTTCTTGTTTCTTGTCTTATCTCCCTTCTCTCTCCTTCTCTATTGGGTTTTGGGTCTAGTTTACCAAGAATATCTATCCTCGAGGTTGGGCATGCCACCCCCTATCTTGTGCTCTGTTCTAGCCACAAAGTGTGTAGTTTGGAGCCATACAGCACGCGCCTCTTCTTTTACACCCATGAAACTATTGGTGAATGATTATGTGTGACGCTCCAACTAATAATTGCCTAATTAACCTCACCAAGCTACTTAATTAATAATCAAACAATTTAAAATAGCAAAAGACTTTCAATCAACGCATTATTCCCATTCTGAAGACACAAGGTGGTTCAATAACATTTAACACTTAAAATAAGTCCAATGTCCAACTATTTAGATTAAATCCAACTATTAAACATTTGCCAATCATCCAACCACAAAGGTATACCTTCATCTAAGTATAAATGTGCTAGGCCACACCTAAACAGCCACCAAGCATTTATACTAACCATGAACTATGCAAACTTTGTGATACTTTCTTCTTCTAGTTGCTAGTGATTTGGACCATGTTTTTACTAAAAATAAGAGAAGCACAAAAAATTGAACAGTGAGTTGAAATTCATTACGTCAATCCTTATACCAACCATGAAACCAACCATGATATGCTTCATGACAAATTACCTTATCCCATAAAGCCCATGATCAATGAAAAATACGTTACCTGGCTTGAAAAAGTAGATATTATTAATACCCTTGGTACATGGGTCTCCTATTTAAGAAAATGGGTTAATGATCAATACCTTGATATCAAAAAAGGAAAGAAAATGAAGAAAACAATTAGCATGACTAGTGAAATGAGTTGAGTGAGCTTTGAGCCTGCACGACATAGTATAGATCAAAGTATGAGTCTAGAGAAAAAAATCACTGGGTATAAGAATAGAACAATCAGCATCCCAATTTATAAAGATGAATTAGTCAAAAATTTGATCATGAAAATTTGTTATGAAGTCACCAATAGTAAACCTAATAGAATCTATATCCAAATAAATATATGCTTAGAGAATTATAATAAATATGAATTATGTTTACATAGATAGTGATCATTCTATATGCTTTTGGAAAATATCTCAATTCCCAGGATTCACGTGGAAAAAGGTAAAAATTCCTTCACAAGTGAGAATCACTGATAATAACATAATGAGCTTTAATAAAGTAGGAAGGAGGAGTCCAATGCATTAGACTAGCTCTATGGGATACCACTCACTCATCTTACTATATTATTATTAAAAATAATTTTCAAATTCTATATTCTTCATGTACACATGCCATAAGCCATATCATATTCACCATAAATGGTCACTTTGTTCTCATAGAAAAGGTGAGAAAGATATATACTCATCAAAAGATTGAGTTTAAATGCAGCTAGCACGGTGAGAAGCCAATTCCCGCACAACGTAAAATAGCACTCTCAATCTCATAGCTTGAGTTATCTATTAAGGAGTGGATTGTTAAAGGACAAGAAGAATTATGTCAGGAACACTACTATGCTAATCCTCTAAAATTTTGGGACAAAGATAAAATATTTGCTAAAATCGCTTTGTTAAATCCCAACTTTATTGTCAAAGTAAAATAAATGGTTTATACACATCGAGATAACCAAGAAGTTGGTAAACAAATCAAAGAGTTCTTGGATAAAGGGTTAATCAGAAATAATAATAGTCCTCGTTCATGGTGAGGAATCATGCTGAAGAATACAAAGACAAAACTAGAATGATAATTAATTCTAAAAAACTTAATGACAATACCACTTTTTCCCATCAAAATAGTTCTTTTTAATATAATCCAAGGAACCTCTTGATTCTTGAAAATGGATTGCAAAGCAGATACTAGCAAATAAGAATTAAGAAAGAAAGCATTCCTTTAACAACTTTTAGTGGCCCTCAACGACATTATGATTAGATAGTGATGTCTTTTGGTCCTAGAAATGCACCTTAACAATGCACCTCAAATATTCCAAACGAGGGTGGATAACATCTTTAAGGGACTTAATAACTTTTCTAGTTTACATAGATGATATCCTTATCTTTTCCAAGACCATGGAATAACACAAAGATAATGTTCTAGCTATTGTCCAAACATGCATTGATCATGGTATTATCCTAGATGCGAACATGTGCATTTATACTAAACATAAAATAAAATTTTTGGGTCTAGAAATAAAAGTTGGACAAATTATTTTATAAAAGCATACTTTAGAAAAAAAAGGAAAGTTTTCCTAAAAGGATTCCTAATGGGAAGCAACTACAAAGGTTTCTAAATCAAGAAACCATTGTAGGAAGAACTCAAGAAAATAAGTAAGAAGGACTTAGACCCATAATTATTCAAAGTTTGTCCAAAATTTCAAAAAGATGTGCAAAAATCTTCTTTTTCTTAGCTTGCTTAGCGAAAAAGATGAATTGATTCCTAAAATAGATTCTAGTAGGCACTAAAATGGAGTACTCAAAATCAAAGATGGATAAAAACTCTATGAATATTGCAGTGAAAGTTTTAACAAAGCAGAATGCGACTACCCTACAAGGGAGAAAGGAATTCTCATAGTCATAAGAGAAATTGAAAAATTCTTAATCTTTTTAGGCTTTAAACCTTTTCTTATCTGAATTTATTACAAAGGAATATTTGGTCTTGTGAAAAAGATTTTATTAGACTTGCAAGTGTATATAGGGATCGGAGAATTCTTTGCCAGGTAGTTTAATTCATGAACTAGCCAATTGTGATCATTAGAGCGGAAATTCCGTTGGAAAAGCAGAAAATACAAAATGAAATGCCATTACTCTTAGAATGGGTCTCTCCTTCTTGTAGAATTCTTATTGTATTTTGGACTTTAATACAAAAAGTAGATCATGCTTTGAGTTGCTATCTTCTACCTATATAATACTGCATATGTTTCCCCTATTAAGTTATAAATAAATTACTTGAAGTGTCCTTATGATGCTCAAGAAAAAGTACATCCCTATGTTCAATAAAAATGATTCATCGGCTATTATAACAATCATTCCCATAATATTTAGAAATCATAGAGTGCTATAGTCTTCTTCTCTAATAGATCTGAAGATGGTGATGTTAGATTTTCAACAACTTCATTCTTTCCAAATGATCCCATCAAGAAGGCTTGGACATATGGAATGATAGCTAACTTCGTAAGAGAACCTGAGTCCAAAAGTCTACATATTGAGGCATATTATACAATGATTGAGTATGACAACCAAAGGCCTAACCAACTCATTATCTTGTTGAACTAATTGGTCTAAATGAACATGATTAACGTGGGTAAAATTTCGGGTTCGGGTCGAACTTGGGTCGGCCAAATTGGATAATATCAAAATTTAGACAAGAAATTGATGTCCTATACCTGATTTTTTCAGGTTGGATAATGTGAACAAAGCTAAATTTGGGTCAAAATCGGGTTCGAGCAATAGAAATATTAAAAATATTGTGTTTGAATTTAAAATTCGGACAAAAACTTCATGATCGTGGCCTGTTTTTTCCGGGTTAAACAAATTCGAGTATTCAAGTGGACACATTTTTTTGCCATCACTAAACATGATGATCAATGACAAAATGGTTTCCCGAGCAACAAGGAATAGTTAAGGATCCTCCTTTGGCAAGAGTCATTGGGTTTTTATCACATTTATCATCAAACATAGGCATTGATAAAATGGGGAATGATATTAATACATTGTGGAAATACCACTTTCATTTATCATAGGGAGTTCAGCAAGTATACGAAGGTAGAAGGGGCTATTTAGATGATGTTTTCAATTATCTCATTGATGTTGGGTCTCGTATTAGAAAAAGAAAAAGAGATATCTTTATGGTATTTTAGTTTTGAAAAATGAGATTGAAAGTGTCTTGAACCTGATCAAGATTTTGATGATTATCCATAAAATAATGGACTAGAAGAAAGAATTGGAGGTGAAGACATGCAGAATCTTAATATAGATGACTAATGTTGTTAGCATTTAGTGCTCTGCAAAAGTAGGTGTATCATTACGCGGACCATGTGAAAAATCCTTCAACCAAACAAAGGCTTAAAACTTGCAATTAGAACTTCAATGAAGATGAAGATCAAAATCCACAAAAAGATCCAATAGAAAAAGCCAAAAGATGAATACTCTTGAAAAACAATATTCTTGCAAAGTGAACAACAGTCAAGAATAAATCAACCCACCAATCAATCCTATAAAGCCTAAGCACCAAGATTGAAATATAGGAAAAATTTGCATTCACCACTCTCCAAGAGAGATAAAGAAAATGAGATTCTTGTATGGAGAGAAAATAAGCAACAAGCAAAATTCATTCAAAATTATAAATTTTGAATATTATACAAGGGATCACGCTAATACATAATACAACCGTCCTCCTCTCCCTAGAATCAACTAATGGAATTACAAGGACAAACAACTAATGAAATTCTAGCTAGTTATACAATCAATAAAAGAAAAAGGGGGACCACTAACTAAATTATAAGATTGAAAATTTTCAGCACACGTACTTGCTTGGTCACATCCTCACCATCTCAAATGAAGGAACTTGAAGGCTGTCTTCAACGGGGAATTAGTTGTAGGTATCCACTACCTACATATAAAATATTAACTCCTAAATTATGCATTTGTTTGCACAAAGAAGCTTATGATAAAAAACATAAAAAATCATAACTGCATTGGCCCTTGCTAAACTTTAGCTTTATAATTCACTTGATACTCGGAATCTAAAGACAAGTCATAATTTGTTGGAAAACAAACATCTGGAGCTATTCACAAATCTATAGTTGGTAAAAACTAGACTGATTTTCGTATCCAAACTGAGCTAGAATTTGGAGAAAATTTCTGCTTATAATCTAAAAAAGTAACAACAAAGTGGCCATGGAGGAAATTAGCTAAGTTCCTTATTTAAGGTGACTAATTGCCTCATCACCTACCTAATCTTACTGCGGCTCTCTTAAAGGCCCTCAATCAATAATAAACTTAGAGGACTAGCTCCTTGAGTCCCATCTCCAACAATCATTGTTGCCCCCGCTTGAATCATGGCATTGACTTGGAGGAGTACGTTGAACTTGGTAGTTTGCTTTATGTCATTATGTATTATCTTGTCAATGGACCAAGTGAGTACAACAATACAATCTAGTATAGCCATGTCAAGTATACTATTGTAGTTGTTTACTGCAACCATTAGTACATCTTATGTATTCTATCTCCTTTGTGAAATGAGAGGTTGAGTTTTCAGAAGGGGCATGATCATTTGAGTATACTTGAGCTAGAGAGAAGTCGAGTTTCTCTATTTCTTTAAGAGCAAGCATCTCTTATGATCTTAGTGGTTTAAGTCTCTTTTCAATCTTTCCATTGTAATATTTTCACTTCAAGCTTTCAACAAAAGAAGTTTTCTAGTGGAGAACATTTTTCAATTTAACCTCATGTTTTAAATATTGCAATTTCTTCATTAAGTTTCACCATCCTTTAAAAATATAAAATATAATTGATGATTATGGACTGAGATAGGAAATTAAATAGATTTGCTTTGTACTTGATCTAAGAAAGGTGTGATTGAGGTTGGCAATCTTTGTAAACTGGAAGCTTGAGGAATGCCAGGAGCCAGCACCGACTAAGTTCAGGTAATGGTCGGAACTCTAGTTAAGCTTTATTACTGTGATAAGCATGGTAGGCCTATAATCAAGGAAAATACAATATTTATGATGTGAGTATGTAAATTATGATAATTAGGATATATAAAGACATTGTAAAAGGTTAAACTATTTAGAACAAGCACATTTTCTTAAGAAGCCTTCAAAATAGTCATACTAAAACATGCCATCTTGGATCAAAATTATAATTTCTAAAAGTTTATAACTAGGGATGGGCATTGGCAGGTATGGGTATGATGTGCCCATACCCATGTTTTACCTAAAAATATTATTACCTAAGCAATACCTAACCCATAACTCTTACTATTCATGTGGGTACTACCCATATGGGTAATACCCACATGGGTCAATTCATATAGGGCTATTATCCTTAGGTATCCATGAGTTTGTATTAGGGTTAAGCAAAGAAACTGGGTATCCAACTTTGGACCTAGAACCGGTTTAGACCCGACAAGTACAGACTGAGACCCGTTTAGGTACTGGTTCCAGAACTTAGGACCTGGTTATAACTGGATCCGGTATGGGGTTTTGAAATTTTGGAACTGGACCTAGACCCAATACCTGATCAAAATTTAAAGAATTTTTATGAAAAAATATAATTTTTATGAAAAAATATAAAAAGTAAACCCTTATTCTTTAAGTTATATATATTTTATGCCAAGACCCAACTCTCAAGTACCCCAATTTACCCTTTGCCTTTTTTGCTTTCAATTTCTCCCCGACTTGCTCTTTATGTATCGCGAACGTCATAAATTTCATCCTTTAGGGTTTGGGTTTTTTCTTCATGAGCCTTGTTGCTTACTACATATTTGTTTTTATATTATTTTGACAGTTTCCTCTCTTTCTCTCTTTATTTCATGTGAATTAAAATAATTTTTAGGTTTATCATTCATTTTATACTCTTGATTTATAGGTTTTTGATTAACATTATCTCCAATTCTCTGAGTTTACTTTAAAATACGTGAATTATCTTTACTATTTATTGCTTATTTGATTTAGCCTTAGATAGTAGTTCTCAAATTCCTTCAATCCCTTCCTTTCTCTATTTTATTTGGGAAAAATGAGAAAAAATTTTTAAAAAACATTACTTAGGAATTAACAACCTCTGAGGAAGTGGAATAAGTAAGTCTTTGATCATTGACCATAAGATCAAGTCCTTTCAAGAACTGATAGCCAAATTAGATTTGCATGCCCAAGCTGGTGACTTGCAAGAGTTTAAATGGCTCACAAGAGAAGCACTACAGTCCCAGTTATGGTTGTGGGAGACAAGAAAGGAAAGCTATTGGAAACAATTGTCTAGAAGTAGAATTCTAAAGAAGTGGACAAAAACACTATGTATTTCTATTTGACTGCATCAATGAGAAGGAGGAAGAAACCGATTCAAAGAATAAGTATGCAAGGGGTGGAGATCATAGAACTAGGACAAATAAAGAAGGCTATCACTATACACTTTGAGCAGCTTCACACTAAGCAAGATGCCACCACCTGTGATATGTCATCTTTTGGTTTGCCAAGACTCTCCAGTGAGCAGAGTTTGAAGCTAATAGAACATGTTAAAGTAAAAGAAATCAAAGAGGCCATCCTCAGCTATGATCCTTCAAAAGAACCATGGTATGATGGCTTCAATATAAACTACTTCAATATAAACTACTTAAAACATGTGTGGCCAATTATAGAAGGAGACATCAGCAACTAAATGATGCAGTACTTTGAGATATGTTCTTTGTCAGCCTAATCAATACTACTTGGGTGACAGTACCAAAAAGAAAGGAGTTGTTGAATTATATAACTTCAGGCCTATTGGCATGGTAGGGAGTATTTATAAGGTGATTACTGAAGTGTTGAGCAGAAGAGTCAGGGAAGTTATGATAGACTTAATTGGAGAGGCACAAATAACTTTTGTTAGTGGATGACAGATCCTAAATGGTGCTTTAATAGATGATGAAATAGTTAATTGCATGAAAAAGCACAGGAAGCCTGGAGTTCTTCTCAAATTAGACTTTCAAAAGGCATATCAAACCAAGTTAGTATGGATATAGTCTTGAAGGAGACATGTTTTGTAGAAAAGTTGAGACAACGGATATAGGCATGCTTATCTACTACGAGAGTTTCAATCATATTTAGTGACACTCCTTTTAAGCTCTTCAAAATGCATAGAGGATTGAGATAAGGTGATTCATTATCACCTTTTCTTTTTGTCATGCTGATAAAGATGTTAAACATGATATTACTAAAAGTAGCAAAGTTTGGTTTTTGCAAAGGACTGCAAGTGGGGTTTAGGAGGGTTCAGGTTATGTATTTATAGTTTACTAATGATGTATTAATTTTATATGAAGGTAATGAGGAATACTGGAAAAATATTAGGGAAATCGTTCTAAGCTTATAGTCTTTCTCAGGGTTGGTAGTAAACTATAGCAAGTCATGCCTAATTACAGCAGGTAAAATTGAACCTTGGGCTGAAAATGCAGCAGCTGAATTAGGGTGCACACTTGTGGAATTACCTATAACATATGTTGGTGTGCCACTAGGTGTAAACATAAGGAAATTAACTCTCTTCTTGGCAGGCTGTTATGAAGAAAATTCAGCAGAGACTTTCTTCTTAGAAAAGAAGCTACTTGTCTAGAGTTGGATGATTAGTCTGCCTCAAGGCTATTTTAAACAGCTTGTTAGTGTATTATCTATCTCCAATGAAATCAACAAAATGCAGATAAGAT
>NCQT01102916.1:22697-34011 GCA_002740465.1 Stenocereus thurberi
TTAGAAAAGATAGTGGCTCCATAAAGCTCATCAAGCAAATCTTCCAATCTTGGAATGGGGCACTGGTATTTGATGGTGATCATGTTGATGGCCCTATTATCAACACATATTCTCATGCTTCTATCTTTCTTAGGCATGAGTAGAGCCGGGACGGCACATGGGCTTAGGCTCTCATGGATTGGCCCCTTAGCTAGGAGGTCATTAACTTGGCAATGGATTTGTTGGGTCACTTAGGGATTCATCCTATAGGCCGGTTTGTTTGGAAGGGTGGAGCCGGAAATGAGGTCAATCTTGTGTTGAATGGACATTTTGGGAGGCAAACCATGGGGTATCTCTTAAGGGAAAACATGTTGGAAGGTGTGTAAGAGAGGGATGAGCAATGGGTGGCTTGAGGCCGTGGCTAGGGCCGGTTCTTAGCCTAGCAAAATCCACTCCTTGTAAGGCTCATATTCATGCATTTAAGGATTTAGGAGGGTGGTGAGGAAAACATCCATTTGTAGGTTTTCTTTGGGTTTGGAAGGAGAGGATGATTTGAGTGGGGTAAGGGTGATTTTCTTGTGGTCCTTTGTGAAGGTGTAAGTATTCATGTGACCATCATGCACGACTCTCCTATCAAACAGCCAAGGTTGACCCAACAAGACATGGCAAGCATCTATGGGTACAATATCGTACCAAATCTCATCCTTATAAGTCTTTCCAATGCTTAAAGATAAGAGACACCGAGTAGAAATTTACAAACCTTTGCTTTGGTTAAGCCATTGGATAGTGTATGGCTTTGGATATGGAGTCACTGAGAGCTTGAGCTTATCTACCATAGATTGTGAGGCCACATTTGCACAACTCCTCCTATCAATGATAATGGAGCAAACTTTGCTACCGATGGTGCATATTGTATGGAAAATGGACTCCTTTTGTTCAAATTCATCTTGGGAGGCTAGGCCACTCAAGGCCCTTCGAATTACCAAAAGTTCCCATTCGTCCGGACCTTCTTCAACCTCCTGTAGGGACTCATTCAAGTGTTATTCCTTCTCCTCTTCTTCCTCTCCCTCAAGCTCCTCAAAGGAAGCTTGAAATTCAACCAAGGTAATAATCCTCTTGTTTGGGCATTCGGACACAATATGCCATAGCCCTTGGCACCAAAAACATCTCCTCCTATAGCCCTTGGCACCGAAAACATCTCCTCCTATCTTCCAGTTTGGAAGGGTTTCTTTGAGGCACGTTTTGGGCATTTGGTGGGTTTCACCATGGAGGTGGGCTAGTTTGTGGTCTAGGACTTGTGTTTGGGGGTCTTTGAAAAGGGTAAGATCGGGTTGGGGGTTTGGACACAATCCCTTTTCCTTTGGCTTTTCGTTGTTGTTTAACTTTATATGCAAGGGAACTAAGTTCATCAAGGAAGGAGTAAGGGTGTAGCTCAATGACATGGGCAATTTGGTCATCCAAACCACTCAAGTATCTCACAGGAGTTTCGGTTTCATCTTCCTTCAAGTCACATTTCAAGAGGAGTTGTTCAAACTCCCTAGTATACTCTTTCACACTCTTGGTTCATTGCTTGACATTATGGAATTTGAGGTAGTTATCATGGAGGTAATGGGTGGGTAGGAATTTGGCCTTTAATTTGTCTCTCATTTGAGCCCAAGTATGGAATTTTCCATTTCCCTTCCTAGCCCTCTTGGCCGCTAAGTTATCCCACCAAATTAAAGCATATTTGCGAAGCTTAAGGGCTACAAGCTTTGCCTTTTTCTCATCTGGGATGTCCTTGTAGTCGAATACTCTTTTAACCGTTTCAAGCCAATCTAGGAATAAGTCCAGGTCTAATTGGCCTTCAAACTCAGGAATGTCAACCTTGAAATCAAAGTTACCACCTTCACTAGATTAGATTGGCCTTCCTCCTTCACCTTCCTCACTAGAGGAAGCATGGGGGTAGCTTTCCTCTTCCTCAGGTTCAATCCGAGCCCCTTGTTCTGCGAGGCTTCTTGAGTTCCTCAAACTCCTCCTCGTCTCTTCTAGGAGTTGGCCAAGTTTAGTTCCGAGGTACTTAACCTTAGCCTCCAACTCAGTCTTTTCCTTAAGAACAGTCTCCGCAACTTGCTTTGGTGTTAGGCTAGTAGAAGACATGGTTTGTTAGAGTAGAAAAGTGTGTGTTTCGGATAAAAAGTAGGGAGCACGATCATGTGGAGTGGCACGGCCTGGGCATGCTGGATGGTTAGAACTGAACAAGCGTGCTCGAGAGGGGGCACGGTCGTGCCTTATGGCACGAGATGACAGTGCTAAAGTTCTATCCCGAGCTCGGTAGGAAACGTGCAAAGGAAGATGGGAAGATGTTTAAGGGTGATTATGCGGACAGGAGGGTAGCTTAGGCTCTGATACCAATTGATATATCTGTCCTTGCACTTGCTGAGAGAGGAGATGACAGAGAGACTAAGGGAAGAGGGTGAGAAGTGGGAAAAGGAGGATAATGCAAGCGCCTTCAAGAGATAATCCAATGGAGCCACTCTTGTTGAATACCAGGGCAATGTCCTTAGATCAATTAGGATATAGAATCACCACCTAATTGAGATAAATAGAACTAGGACACCACTTAAGTTGCCACACTTAAGATATAAAACTAGGATTTGGAGAGACAAAGCTCAAGTTTATATTCAAGTTGGCAAAAGTCCCTTGCAAATGGAAGAGAGGGGGTATTTATAATCCCTTCCCCTCTTGCATTCCGCTAAGGAGCTGATTACAAGCTGATTATTGACTAAATGACATGGCCTAAGCTAGCTTACATGTACAAGTTGACAAAACAAGAGATCTACCCTGATCTTGACACCTCATTAGCTTAATAATCTCCAAATTGAGGTGTCAAGCTTGCAAACAACCTTAGTACATCAGCTTGGAAGCTTGAACTTGCAAGTTGCACAAGTGGGACACCAAAAATAAGGTGGACAACTAGCCACACCTATTAACCGGGTAGAAGGGATTTCTTCCCTACTTTGGCTAGATAAAACCAATACAAGCTGGTCCCTTAGCTCAACTTTAGGGTCATGATTTGAGAAATATTTAGATGCCTTTTCGTGCCCTAAAGTTTGACAAAAGTTAGAGCAAGGTAAGTCAACTAAACAGACCCTTCATTAAGACTGCGCTGGGTTGCAACTTGCAGTGCACTGTCTTCGATTTTTGGCTTGGTTGGCTGACCAAATGAACTCCAAATGCTTTGAAAAAGGTCTTGTTAGAAAGCTAAGGCTTTAAGCTTTAAGGGGGTGGTGCGTGCAGAAAACTTTCCCTTCTAGATTTTGCTCCAATAAAGATACAAAACTAGGTCAATTCCTAAATGAACTGGACTGCCCATTGTCTTCTTAGTTCAAGTAGTTTCTAACCATGGCGTGGACCTAGCTAACCTTCTTGGACTCCATAGTAGGGGTTGAACCATTGGTAAGGGTTACTAAAGGTTTGATTGGATGGTCCCCATCACCTGTACATGTACAGGTTTGTTTCCTAAGAAGTATTTTGGGGTTGTGATTTTCTTGTCTGCCCATAAAGTGTTTGCAAGTGTAGAATAGGGTTTTTGATCAAGAATTGAAGTGTTTGCAAGTTCAAAATGACTTCAACCGTGAGGAAGAAGAGGCTATTAGGAAGGAGAACCAGTGGGCCTTTGAATGACCTGACCCATCCCACCCTTTCCAATGCTTAAACCAATCATACCTCATTAGGAGATTGTTAATATCAATGGTTGCTCTTTAGTAAATTTCTACTAATACTAGCTGCCAGAATGTCTTTAGATGTTGGAGTAGACACATAATTTCTGATGTTATGAAAGTATGTTGGATCATATTTCAAGCACTTGCTAAATATGCATTCTCAATTGTGGGAAAGAAAGAATTTTTACTAATACTAGTGATTAAGTTGTTCGTTGAGCAACTGTTGGCTGAGACTCTTTCAAATTTCATAAGCTGTTATTATTCTCACGATCCAATTGAAATGTTTGCAAGTGTAAAAAGTGTTTGCAATGCCCTGGAACGAACAAGCATGCCCTGTCTTACGCTTACCTTGGTTTTAATAGCATAATTTATGCACTTTATTCATATTTAGTAGTTGTTTACATAAATTCAAGATTTTTATAATGTATTCCAGTGTCATGGAGCAATCCAAGACAATCTCATTCCTCTTATAATTGTGCAAGTAAAGAAGCCCCTTCAAGTAAGCTTTAAACATAAAGTGTATGCTTACATAAATTCAATATTTACTTTATTGTTCTCTTGCATGAAACCCATGATCAAATGCTTTAATTGCACTAGGCCATTGTATGAGGACCCTCAATGTCATACAGAAAGATGTTCAACTGGTACATTGTCAGAGAAGTATTAGGTTTTCTTTTGTCCGTACATTGTTTTCAATTTTAACTTTTTTTTTTTTTCTGACTACTCTAAAGGTACGGCGTAGTCCAAGGCACATTATTCAACAATCTAATCAATCTGATGTTAGACCATTAGATTCCTTAGAGAGGAATTTTGAAAAAAATCATGAGATTTCATCATCCGAAAATGAAGGTATTTACAATTCTACAAGTAGAAGGTGAGTACAAGCAACAAAGCAAAAGAATGAAAAGGATCGTGGGTGTAACAAGACAAAGGTGTTAAAGGATCCCACATTTGTGAACTCCAGCGTGTAGCCGTTAAGCTTATTTCTATGTTCTTTTATACTTATACTTGATGTAGGTAATTAATATAAGGCTTTATGCCTGGGAAATGGTAAGTTTTTAGGCAAACCTCTGTCCGTTTCGGCCCAGAATTTAACTAAAAATTTAAGAAATAGTTGATACTTCTAACCTTAGGGGTTGGGGGTCTCACAGATGGTATCGGAGCAAGGTTCTACGACCATAGGTCACGACCTTAGCCTCGCACTTCATATAGTTTTCTAGGAACGCATTTATGATGATGTGCTATTGTGTGCAAATGTAGTTTTGGTATGAACATCGATCGTCTTAACATGCTAAAACTAACTTTATTTTTTTGGATCTGGAGCATTGCCATTGTGTTTTGGTCATTCCTTCTTTGTCTTCAAGCTGGATGCCATATTGAACTCATTCTAGTTCTCTTTTCTACGATAAATTTAACATCATGTTATTAAGGGAGAATGCCATTAGATGATTATAAATATTATCCATTGCCTCTTCTTAAGATTTATGCTTTTGTGCTTGTTTAATAAGGAATAAAAGAGGATGTTCTTTCTTCATTTGAGGAATACGAGGATATTGATGATGACAATGGAAAAGGTCATGCATTTGAAGAAGAAAATGCCGAAGAAGTTGATGATCAAGACCAAAATGATGAGTCGTAGTTTGAGTTCTCTTATGTGGTTAACTTTTGACTTGACTTATCTTTTAGGTAGACCAAGTATGTTTATGAGTTTGCACTTATAGTTTGGACTTTAATTTCAATGGACACAATTGTTAGAGTTATATACTTATTTGTTATGAACTTTTAGTGAATGCATAGCACTTTGAAAACTTTTAAATAACATTGTGCTTTTGTTTGGGTTGATTCTTCTATTGTCGATAACTGTTGTACCCACAGGTTTGATTTTGTGTAGATGTATTTATTGGAAAAAATAGTACCCACTTGAATGGATGGACTATTGGCAGTAGATGTTTCGAATCATAAGGTGTGTGAAGGAACATAATTACTTGCAGCTTGATGGAAATTTTTTTTTGGTGGTGTACAATAGTACTAGCAGATCTTCTTGTTGGAGAAGATTAAAAAGGCGGGAAAAAGAAAGAATTACTGACAGATACAGTACATTGGTGAATAATTTATACCGCCAGTTGATTTAGCACCAATAGAAGCATCTGATGGTAACACTTGCCATCACTAACATATTATGTCTCTGTTGGAAACACGATGACATTCACCCATGGATTCATTCTGTTGGTATTAAAGAGCAATTAGGGCAGATCACAATATCTATGGGTAAAACTAATGCCATCATCTCTTTTTACCAACAGTCTAGCAACAGACCAACATCTGTTGATATAAAGTTTTACCAACAACAAATGTACTTATTGTAACAGAACTATCCATGTTAGTAAAAACCACTTCTTGTGGTGGAGGTATCGAGAGTTAACTTGTAATCCCTTGCTTTGGTTTAGCCATTGGATGTTATATGGATGGGGATGGGCCATGGCTTGCAAGCCTAGCTTATCAATCATGCTAAGAGAAACTACATTGGCATAACTTCCTCCATCAATAATCAAAGAACAAACCTTATCTTTAACCGTACACCTAGTATGAAAGATATTCTCCCTTTGCTCATCTTTAGCTCCCATCTGGCCATTCAAAACTACATCTTAGAACAAGCATTTTACCCTCATCTACTTCTTCTTCAACCTCCTCTAGGTTCTCCTCAAGATTCCCCTCGCTTTCTCCTTCAATTTCCTCCTGAAGTTCTTGCTCATCCATGGCTCTCCATTCGGCTAGTGTGATCACTTTTCTATTTGGAAAGTCTGATGCTGTGTGTCCTAATCCTTGGCACTTAAAACATCTTCTTGTGCTCATAGAATTGGGATTGGGTCTGGTTGGAGGTGGTTGGACCTTTTATCATGCTGGGGTTCTTTGTGGATTAGAACAAAAAGGGTTTGTAGGCTTAGGAGGTGGGTTAGAACTCCCCTTGTTAAATGGTGTGTTCTGGCATAAGGGCTTGAAATTTTGATGTTTAAAAAGCTATTTTGCTTTCTTTTGTTGTTCAACTTTATAAGCAAGCACGCAAATCTCATCAAATGAAGTGTAAGCTTGTAATTCAACAACATGAGCATACCTAGGATCAAGGCCTCCTAAGTATCTAACAATTGTTTGTTCTTCTGGTTCGTGTAAGTCACACTTGATTACAAGCTTTTCAAACTCTTCAGAGTATTCTTTTACACTCAGGTTACCTTGGTTCAACCTGTGGAGTTGAAAGTAACAATCTTGAACATAAGTAGGAGGAAGAAATCGAGCCTTATGCTTAAATTTCACCTTCTCCCATGTTTTGATTTTGTAATTCCTTTCTCCAACTCTTTTGGAACACAAGTTAGTCCACCAAAGAGAAGCATATTTATGAAGTCTCAAAGTAACCAGCTTCACCTTCTTCTCTTCAGGAATGTCCTTGTACTCAAAAACTCTTTAACCAAATGTAACCAATCAAAGAACTCTTCAGGATCAAGCCTGCCTTCATATTCTAGAATTTCTACCTTAAAATCATCAGTATTATCTTGTATCCGTGGTTCTGGCCTAGCCATTCTCAATGATTCATCTTATCTATATGAATTAAGATAATGGCTAAACTTATGCTCTTATCATCTAAATTTCGGATTGCAGAGGTTTCTTATTGATTGTTTGCTTTTGCTTCAAGAATGCACCAAGATGTTTAAGTAAGTACTCATTTTGAGCCTTCGTTTCTTGTTTTCCTGGGAATCCTCATTGATCTTCTTCATTAACATCTCATTCTGCCTCATAAGAGTATCAAATTTCTCTTCCAAACTCATGCCAGAACTCATCTTGCTCTCGGTCTGTGTTTTAACTCAAACTATGAGTGTGTTTAGAATTGAATGAGGATGTGATTCTAGAAGGTGGAAGGATGTACCAGGCCAAGGAGAAACCAAGCTCTAATACCAAATATTATGTAAAGCTCAATGGAAATCATTTACAATCAAAGGAGAACACAAAAACAAATGAAGGAACTCACGGCCGTAGCTTGCTTTCTATGCAAGCTGAAAATGAAAGTGAGTTTAGGATTGTTCTAAACTTGAATCTTGGATACAGTAATCACCACCAAGACCAAGGTTAGGGCCCCTAAGATTGATTAAGATATAGAAATCACCACTTAAATAAGATTAGGACTAGACTTGAACACCACCTTAACTGGCCTAGTTAAGGATAAGCAAGTTTAGTGTTTCGGTTCTATGGAGCAAAGCTCTCTTTCTTTGTTTTCAAATGCATGAAATCTGATCAAAAAGTGAAGAATACAAAAGCCTTGTAAGCTAGGAAGCAAGCAACCAAGTAGCTAAAGCCTAAGGAGTGAGGTTTCTTCAGAATTAGGAAACCTCTTAAACTTGATTAGTTCACGGTTTTTGCAAACCCATGAGGTTTCTACGCTTATCCTAGCTTAATCCTTGTTAAGTATAAGCATTAAGCCTATCTAATCATTGCGATTAAAGCTAAACTTATCACTACAAAATCACTTAATTAAATAATAGCTGCCTTGAAGTGAAGAAAGGGAGTGATGTTAACTGGCTGCTTTATGCTTTTTAGCTGACCACTAAAAATGAAACTGTCTTTCTCACTTGCTCTTTATTAGATAACTTCATCGTTCCTTCATGATTGTGTCCAACAACTTGTTAGTTGCTTATCCCAGTAGCTAGACATGAATTGGACACCAGAAAAGACTTCAACCACCAAATGCACCAATTAGGTGCAACTGGGTAGTAGCTGGCAGTTTTCAATCTCTGATTGGAGGCCCCATTTCACATGCAAATGTGGGCATGATTTGGATTTCCACATATGGTTGGAAAGCTCTAGAAGTCTTCTAACTCTTCCTAGTGGAATCACTCAATTTAGAGACCATTTGCCTCCTCAAAAGATCAAAATACCCAAACTGGTCTAAACTGGGTTCCAGCCTACATGGTTTGGGAAATTAACCTGATTCTTCATCTTCCAATGGAGTAACTTTATATAATCACTGGGACTAGGTAGTTGACATCTTGAGGACCCAAAATATGCAAAAATTCAGGACTCAAACCTTATGGTGGCCTAAGTAATTAGAAACACAAAACCAGGCTTGAAAACTGTTTTGAATCCGTAGGGTTTAGTTGGTGTTTCTAGCAAATAGTGAGCCAGCTTTTGAACTTATGACCTTGTTTGTGTATGTTCTAGACTTGATTGATTATGAACTTGGCCTTGGCTAGGTAGGACTCCATTATCCTCCCCTTATTGAAAAGATTTGATCCTCAAATATACTTGGGAGTCATCTGGATGGAAGGGGCTCAAAGAATGTGGCTGATACTTCATATTCTCCTAGCAAATCAACCTTGTATGCATTGTTATTTACTTTTCTAGGGCCTCAAATGGACCTTCAGCTCTTGGCATCAGTTTATTCTTCCTTTTGGAAGGAAATCTCTCCTTCCTCAAGTGAATCCATACTAGGTCTCCAGGTTGAAAAACCATCTTTCTCCTATGCTTGTTAGCTTGGGCTTCATAAGAGGCATTTGTCTTCTCACTTCTGGCCTTTACCAACTCATGGAGCTTTGAAATTTCTTCTACTCTTGCTACTGCAACTACACTTGGTTTCTAGTCTAAGGGTCGTGGGGTGAGATCAAGGGGACTTAATGGATCAATCCCATATACCACCTTAAAAGGGCAGAGACCAGTAGCTGTGCTCAGTGCTTTGTTGTATTCAAATTCAGCATGGGGCAAGAGTAAATCCTAAGCTTTGGCATGAGGTTTAATCAAAGCTCTTAGGAGCGCACCTAAAGTTCGATTAGTCACCTCAGTTTGCCTATCAGTTTGGTGGTGACATGTGGTATTATACATCAACTTAGTACCAAGCTTCTTCCAAAGGCTAATCCAAAAATGACCTAAAAACGTTGTTTCCCTATCAGAAACAATAAACTTAGGATACCATGTAATCTGGTTGCCTCTTTGAAGTGCAATTCAGCAATGTACGTAGCATCATTGGTCTTGTTATAAGGTATGAAATGTGCCATCTTTGGGAATCTGTCTACTACCCCAAATATTGAATCCTTGCTCCTTTGAGTCCTTAGTAGACCTAAAACAAAGTCTATGCTCACATCCACCTAAGGTTGAATGGGAACTGGAAGTGGCGTGTACAAACCGTGGGGTAAGGTGCGACTCTTGGCAGCTTGGCATGCTTCACACCTCCTTAGGATGTCTCGAGCATCCTTCTTCATTCTAGGCTAGTATTAATGTTCCCTTAACATGGTTAAGGTATTGGATTCACAAAAATGACCAGCCAATAAACCACCATGAACCTCCCTAATTAATAGCTCAGGGGTGCTACACTTTGGAATACATAATCATGCTCCCTTGAATAAATAGCCCTCTTGGACTAAGAAATCCCTGTTGGGGTGCTTCAAGCATATAAAATATAAGTCCCCAAGGTCTTCATCATCAAGATATAAACTTTTTAGATGCTTAAAACCAAGAATAAGAGCATCCAATTGAAATAGGAGGAGATGCCTCCTTGATAATGCATCGGCACCTTGATTTAACTTTCCAGACTTGTGCTTGATGGTAAAGTGGAATGACTATAGGAACTCAACCCATTTCGCATGGCATGAGTTTAACTTGTGTTGGCCTTGAATATGCTTCAAAGCTTCATGATATGAACACAGAATAAACTCACTAGCCACTAAATAATGGCTTTAATGCTCTAAACACCGTACAAGAGCAAAGAATTCCTTGTCATAGGTGGAGTACTTTCTTCTTGAATTACATAACTTCTCACTAAAGAAGGCTAATGGCCCACCTTTTTGAGTAAGAACACCACCTATACCCACTCCTGATGCATCACATTTAACTTCAAAGACCTTCTCAAAGCACGACAAAGCAAGGATAGGTGCTTGAGTTAGTTTTCTCTTTACTTCTTCAAAGGTAGATTGGGCTTTAGGGGTCCATTTGAATGATGTACCCTTAATAACCTCAGTCATGGGAGCCATAATAGTGCTGGAATTTCAAATAAACATCCTATAAAGGAAGCTAATCTATGAAAGCTTCAAACATCGTGAATTCTTTGTGGTTGAGGTGATGACTGTATAGCCTCTAACTTGCTCTCGTATGCCTTTGTGCCTTTTTCAGAAACAATATAAACTAAGAGTGTAACTTCATGAGTGAAAAAAGTACATTTCTTAAGGTTACCATACAACTTCTCACGTTCAAGAACAAGCATGACTTGATTGAGATGATCTTGGTATGTTTGCTTATCCTTGGAATAAATCAGAATGTCATCGAAGTAGACCACCACAAATTTGCCAATATAAGGCTTGAATACTTGATTCATTAGTTTCATGAATGTAATAAGAGCATTAGAAAGACCAAATGGCATGACAAGCCATTCATATAAGCCTCCCTTAGCCTTGAATGCCGTCTTCCATTCATCTCCCTCTCGGATTCTGATTTGGTAGTATCCACTTCCAAGTTCAATCTTTGAAAACACTTTTGAGCCATGTACTTCACCTAGCATATCCTCAAGTCTAGGTATGGGATACCTATACTTGATTATGATTTTATTTATGGCTCTACTATCCACACACATTTGTTGGCTACCATCTTTCTTAGGAACCAAC
>NCQT01102960.1:4350-17207 GCA_002740465.1 Stenocereus thurberi
TAGCGGTAGATTTATCTTGCTTCGTTGTCGAGTTCAAATCTCATAACTTCAACTTGGGCGGTCATAATTTGTGAAATAATGCACCCGCATGCATATTAAACCTTTTCCCCACAGCCCTCGTTAAGTTTCGTTTGCCTTTTTTTCTTAATGAAATTTCATTTACTTAGAAATTTTCCAAAATAGTTTTTTCTTAAAAAAAAAATTTGACTTGCTTCTTCATGTCTCTTTCTAATCCTTGAAATTTAAAGTAATCCTAAATAAGTTTACTCATCTAATTTATAATTTTTTTAAGAAAAAAAAGGATCTAAAAGAACTCCAAGAGCTTAATAATTAAGATAGAAAAAAAGATAGAATAATTAAATACATAGACCAATATATTCAGGGTCTAATGGTATGGTTAATTTCAAAAGGATCAAATGTGAATAGTTTAATGGCAAATCCTATTCATGTGATTTTGGTTAAACAACTTCTATAATACATAACTTCAATTTTTTGAGAACTATGTTTGACATGATGTTTATTGGAGACCCAAAACAAAAAAAAATAGGGACCCAAGCTTACGAAACATCTTTTTTGTAATTTCCCTTTTCCTTTATTTCTCAACTACAAATACATATTAGCATATATTTCTAGATTTGTTTTTTGGGAGGAGGGGCACGTATAAATATATGTGTGTAAGATCTCTACGAGTTGTGTGTATATTTTCTTTTTTAATATAAATACACATTTAAAAAGCCTAATATTCATGTTATGGAGGATCGTAAAGTCTAAAGTTCTACAACTAAATTATGACATTGAATGTTTAATTGAGCTATCATTGAATAGGGCCCAATGAAATGACGTACTTACTAAAAAATTGACGTTGACCAAACTCCCCCCCTAAGCTGGTATCCTAGCTTCGCCTCTAAATGTGACTGACATGTTAATGTTTTCTTGATCTATGTGCTAATTGTGTGTTTTTCTTTTTCGACCAAGGGTAGACGGTTGTAATCTTACATTGAAGAGAATAAAGGATAATCCCAGACGTATTTATTTCTTTTGTTTTTTTCTTTGTTTTTTTGGGGGTGTTTTAGGTGAAGCATCTGGAGGTCCTATATTCTTGTATACATTTAATTAGGAACACATACGCGAATATAATCTAAGCATCATGTGTGCTGACATTATCTCGCGCTGTGAAAATAGGCTGCAATGCATCTAACAATTGACTCATTTAAGGAACGAGCGACAAATGTTGTTCCTAAAGATAATACACTTGAGCCAATTGTTAATATAGGTCTAGATCAATCTAATTTGGGCAGTGGGTAACCACAATCTACTCATAAGTCTCCAAGAATTGAACCTGAAGGCTCCCATGAACTCTTTGGTGCGTGATCCAAGCTTACATAGACCAATTGATAGTTGTGCTGTAAATGAATGGTGTGAAATTCGAAGGGAATATCTAAAGTTTAAACCTTATCAAGATAATATCTAGCTTCTAGTTCAAAAAGTCATCCCCCATTGCTTTCAGTATCATCAGTTCAAAAAGTTTACCAAGTTAGAATATTTACCTACAACATACGCTACTTGTTGGCGCAATTTGGCAAATCAAATCACCCTAAAGATGAGTGAATAGGGTAATGATCAAAGTCATAAAATAATCAAAATGAAATATAGAAAAATAAATGTCGACAAGATATGAGTATTTTTAATGAGGCTAGCCTCAATCAGGCTCAGTTCCTGCCTAGAGTTCCCTAACTCTAGGATTAACCCACTTTTATTCGGAGAGCTTGCACAACTTTAAAGTACACCTACTCTAAGTTTCAAATTACAAGTTGACACTTCAACGAGTCCTTGGCAAAGACTGCAGAATCGACCCTTCAACTCCAACTATCCTACCCAATTACAACTATAACAACACAACTCAATAAATTAAGTGAACAAGAGAATAAAATTTGCAAGTGTGGCTCTTAGTTCTTGCTCTTTGCTTGTGTTCTATTTTTCTGTGTTCTTCAACCTTCAAGTTGCTTTAATATTTATAGCCAAGGATAATAGAGCCATTGGTAAATAGCCGTTGCCAGCAAATCAGGGAAGTAGTGTCTTCATCCGATCTCAAGGCCTCAAAAACAGTTCAGGCCCTTGAGAATTCTACAGTTTAACAAATCTAGCATTGCTCTCAGTAACAGTTAAATTCCTATTTTAAGCTGATAATGGATTCTTTTAGAATAAGTTGCAATTACTTTCCATAAATCAAGCAAGTATCAAGCACATATTTTTACCAAATCAATCCATGATCCCTAAAATCTTGTTAAGCAAATATAAAGGCAAAATAAAATCTTCTTAAGCATATATCCCTAATAATGTGACATATATAATCTCATAATCAAATTTGAATAATAAAATATAATATCATGAAGATCACATATTCAAATTTAACTACTAAACTATCTCGAAGTTAGTATGATACCTCATATAAAATCCACTAAGCAATACTAGCAAGCCAACATGCAATTGGAATCATAACATATTTAAACAAGAGAATTACTAAGGTAATCCAGTATAACATGATGAATATACTAGTGGACCAATCCTTTTTTACCTTTCTTCAAAACATATTAATAGACACATTATGAGCTCAAGGAAGGCTAACAATCTCTTCCCTTTTGAAGAAAGACAAAACCCAATAAAAATAACATATCAATACAATTTTTAATGACATATGTAAACTCACCATATACTTGTCCCCCTTTTGTGTTTCATCAAAAAGGCAATGCAAGAAAGGGAAAGAAAAATCAAAGCATGTAAAAATTATGGAAAACACATATAGCTCCCCCTTAACAAGTCAATGACATATAAAGATGCTCCGCCTAAATCTATGGCACTCATAAAGAATATAAGGGATTAAACGCTAACATAATATATCACATGCATGCATTGACTTGATATTCTCATGTGCATTGCAAGGGATCAACATATAAGAGCATTAATACAATAATTATCCCCCTTCAAGAATAAATCATGGTTATAGAAGAAAAATCAAGTAATATAACTCTTCTCTTATAGAAATAAACAATATCATGTATGTGAATATTTAGATATCAGAACAAGTGTAGACCCAAGAAAAAAAAAAGATCACATATAAGATATCATCTATGCATAAAGATAATCACATGTCATGATAGCATAAAATATAATGGAATATTAATCATGCTCACATTCTAAAGATAATTGAATAAATTAAACTTCAAGATTTTGAAATCAAAATTCCTCAAATAGGAAGTGGATTATGCAAAGTAACATAACCTTCTATTTAGCAAGAAACCAAATATTACCACTATTCAAGATATTGGCATAAAATCAAGCTCTTGAGTTTTAGTTATTTACGGGCAGTAACATCCTAGCTTTGGCCTAGTTTTCAAGGCGTTGGACTATATTTCACGGCCTTGAAATTTGGGCAACTACACAACAAGTGGACTTACCTTATTTTTACTTAAAATACCATAACGTACCATATGTCATTGCGAAGCTCCAATTTTTTTTTGAATTGTTAGGAGGAGTAAACGCTACCAAAAATTGATTATTAGGACCTAAATGAGGAGTTAGTAACTTCCTGCAAATTACACATTTTTGTCGATTTCTTAAAAAATGAAGCTGTTCGACCAAATCTTGATATCCTTTTCTTCTTGGATTCAAAATTGTTAGAAGTAAGAAAAATTAATGAATTAAAATTTTTCTTTCACTCAATCTTGACACATTTTCATGATTTAACACCACAATCAAGAATTTTTGAAAGTTGAAAAATTGGTTTGGTATTTAAATCATCAAAAATATGACAACTTGGAGATAAACTATTATTTGAAAATTCAAGCATGGATTTTACCTCATGCTTACAACTTTGGAGAATAGATGAATGATAAGAATCTTTATTTTTCTCACAATTTTCAAGCAATTGCTCAATTTGGGCATGCTTGACATCATTATGTATAAGCATTGAATTGGATCACCACTCCCATATTCTTACTCTTCATGTAGTTGATGATCCTTCACTTGCTTAACATTTGCATCCATGATCATTTCATCCTGCCCCACAGATTCGCTTAACACCACAATTTGATTAGTACCGTACAAATAATAAGAGTCTCCCAAATCTCCTTGGAACTATCACAATGTGATATAAACTCATAAATATCAATAGTAAGAGTACAATATAAAATGTTACTTCAAAATTTATGGATATCCACTTGTAATCATCTTCAGTGTATTCATCTTCCAAAGCCTCAATAACTATTAGACCTTTGACTATGATCTCCCAAAGACCGAGATCCTTGTGCCTGATATAAAGTTCCATTATTTCCTACCACAAAAAATAATTAGTAACTATAAAAAGTAGAAACAATCAGAGTAAAAATCTAAATAGTCATGGGATCGAACTATTAGATGATAAAGCTTCAAAAAAAAAAAAATGCTAGCTCTGATGCCAATTGTTAGCCCGATTTTCCTAATTAAATTACCTTAGAGATGGTGAATAGGGTGATGATCAAAGTCACAAAATAATCAAAATAAAATAGGAAAAAGTAAATGTGGAACAGACGCGAGTATTTTTTTAACAAGATTACCCTCAACCATGCATAGTTCCCGCCTAGAGTCCCTAACTCTAGGATTAACCAATTTTCTTAAGAGGGATTACACAACTCTAAAGTACACCACTCTAAGTTCCAAGTTACAAGTTGATACTTCAACAAGTCCTTAGCAGAGCTGAGCCTTCAACTCTAATTATCCCACCCAATTACAACTAGAATAATACAATTCAATAAATTCACCAAACAAGAGAATGGAATTTGCAAGTGTGGCTCTTAGTTTTTGTTCTTTGCTTGTGTTCTGTTTTTTTCATGTTCCTCAGCCTTCAAGTTGCTTCAATGTTTATAGCCAAAGATAATCGAGTCGTTGGTAAATAGTCGTTGCCACCAAATCATCACCTGATTTCAAGGCCTTGAAAAACAGTTTAGGCGCATGAGAATTCTGCAATTTATCAAATCTAGCCAGTTCTTTCAGCAACAGTGAAATTCCTATTTTGGTGCTCATAATGTATTCTTTGAGAGTTGCAACTGTTTTCCATAAATCAAGCAAGTATGAAGCACCAATTCTTGCCAAATTAATCCATGGTCCCTAAAATCTAGTTAAGCAAATATCAAGGCAAATCAACGTCTTGGTAAGCATACGTCCCTAATATATTATCTCATAATATCATAGTCAAATTTGAATAATACAATATAGTATCATAAAGAGCACATTTTCAAATTTGAATGCTAAACTATCTCAAAGATATTATGACAACTTATATAAAATCAATTAAGCAATACTATCATACCAATATCCACTTAGAATTATAACATATTTAAACAATAGAATTACTAGGTAATCCAATATAACATAATGAATATACCGATGGACCAATCCCTTTTTGTCTTTCATCAATATCTATGAATAAACACATTGTGAGCTTAAGTAGTGCTAGCACTGATTATTGTTTTCCATGTTTCCTTTTTGCAAATAACTCAATTGGAAAAAAGGGTTAGATGCATTTACTATTAAAGGCTTCCAGAATTGGAAAAAAAGTGAACAATGGAAAAAAATTGTGCTTTAGTTGCTTATATGGGAAAAGATTCAAATTCAGCATATGGTTTTGCAATTAACTGTTTTGATAATTTGATAAGCCAATCATGCCATCTGGAAAGGGTAGTTGAGAAACAAACTGATGAATCAAATTTTGAGAAATAGGTTGCAATTGAAAACATCAATAGATGTTGTATGGCGGTTAGCATTTCAAACGTGTGCATTTGGAGGTCATCGTAAATGTTCCGATTCAAATAATTAAGAGAACTCTCTTAAATTGATCAAACTGTTGGCCTCCTATAATGATGAGGTTAGTTATGTTTTGAAAAATGCTGTAGTGAATTGATAGGGTCGCAAGCGCATGATGGCATTGTAGCAAATTAAGATCGTCTACTACAAGGACTAAGTTGATCCATCGAGCCTTATCACCTTAAGATAGGCTAAGCGAATCAATACTTGATATTAAAATTAAAATAATTAACTATATAATCTAATGGATAAATAATCAAGGAACTATACCAAACTAGCAATCTCTCGATTTATGTATTAACCAAGCACTTCTTCCTCAATTAGTTGTTTTAAAACTGATAACGAATATATCACAACCCCATTTCAAGGTGAAGTAAAATATCTAAATCTAACTGATTACCATTTCTTAAGGGCTCTTAATTTGTTCAACATCGATAAGCGTGCAATTATCATATTCATGATTTTTCAATCGATGTGACTTTCTCAAGACTCCACATAATCAAGTCAAATCCTAAGGATCAAGTATTAAATTTCACCTTTTAGTTCTTCACCCAATATCCAATACATGCAAGAAGGTGATCAAATTTCTTGTAAAATAATAAACATCTAGGATCCAATAAAATAATCTAATAATTCCAAAATGCTCAAAGAGATTAACACAAGATAATTCCAAAATGCTCAAAGAGATTAACACAAGATCACGAACATAACATGTATTTGCATAAATCCAAACTCAAAACAAAAAGCCAAAGATAATCAGAAAAGAGAAGAGAACAGAACAGAACAGAACGGAAAAGAAATGCTCAACCAATTAACGCGCTTGAATTTGTTGATTGAAACCCGACATGGAATTCTTGCAAATGTTAACTTCAATTCACTCTCTCTTCCTCTAATCTATCTAAAATCCTAATCTAGGTAGAATAGAATGGAGTATGGAGATAGAATGATGGGCATGGAATGACGCTGAAAATAGGCTTTTTATAGAAAAACTGCTATGAAGTCAAACAGTTGCGAGAAAACAAACAAACTTGGAGGAAAGAGGTCTCCCACGAACCATGTGCAGCACCACGGATCATCCGTGGTGCCCTCTGGCATAACATTCCTTGATTTTTCTTTCTTCTCCATGGGCATGGTAACTTAGAGGCATCTATGAGGAGCCAAAATACACTTAGTTGGGGTAAAAGTAAAGACAAAAAGGTCAAGAATCCTGCAAAACACAGAAAAGAACAATACTAGAGCGTAAAATAGAAAAAGATGTGCATAATATAGCATAGAACACTTCATTCTCCATAAAAATAGTGCAAAATGACCTCAAAATAGAGTGCACTTTAAGGACTTATCAATCTTCCCCATGCTTAAACTGTCGATTGTTCTCAAGCAAACACTAGATAAAACCAACAAGTTGGGATGTATCTACGACTCAAATATATAACAACCTCCTCAAAGTAGGCAAATCCTAGCATATCACAAACAAGAATATCAATCAACGATAACCCCAAATGGTGCACAATATATTTCAAAATCAAGAGTAGTTAAATGTTTTCAAAGATGTACAAGACCACAAGCTTGATATCAAACTTGATCACCCCTAAGGAACCATAAAGCATGTCATTTAAGCACATGGAATTGTAAAGCTAAATAGACTGGTAGAACCTGACTTTGGAAAAATGTGAATTACTCCCACTCATATGTCTGAAATGTAGTATAGGTTCACTCAAGACTGATTCCAAAGATGTAATCTATCATATGCTTGACAAGACTCTCAAATTCTCCACCACTAAACTGCAATGTGCACAAGGAAAGTAAGAGGACTTTATATGGGTTGTAATGTGTGCTAGAAAGGTTAAGGGAAAGGAGTGGACAAATGCATTTGGGTAAGGCAGAGCTAAGTAGCCAAACGACTAGGGAGCAACCAACAAACCACCAAGCAGCTATGAAGTTTATCAACTCTCCCAACCCTAACAATTCAATGAACATACCTGATAAAAATGAAATAGGAAATGAGTTAACAAAGAAAGGAACTCAAGCTATTTACATATCCAATGCTAGTAAATTTATTCATTATTTTTTCTTTGTTTTGTATTTGTTCTTTTTCTTTTTTTTCCCCTTTTTAACATGATTTTTCTCTTTTTTTATTATTTTGGAACATGAAATAAGAATTTCAATTATTAAAAGGCATGAGACCACCAATTGTCAACTCACAATCTAATAAATGCACGAAACCCAAATAAGAGGGAAACACAACTAAATGCTCAATATCATCAATCTCTCAATAAACCAACATACCAAAGCCACCTTGAACTCAATTACACCAAAAACCACCCACTACATAGATGGAGTGATGCTCCATAAACTTGGCTTAAAGGTAAGAATATGTGTTTGGCGAAGAGTTAAGATGAAGGGATCACAACAAGAAAAGGATCATAGCTCAAAGGAGCTAGCAAATGGGGAAAAACATGTAATACAAGGGTATTCTATTTAGCTATGGGGCTAAAATGATCAAAGAAAGAAATGCCTCTATCATATCATCAACTATGCACATGCTAATGTGGTTGGGAGCAAGAGTCAAGGCAAGTCCTAGAAATGCAACACGAAAAAGTCACACACATGAAAGAACTTGAGATTGAATATAATTATTAGTCCAATTAAGGCTCAAAGTCTCATGGGATATCTACCAAAGTTTTAACTAGCTCATAAAATGACTCCATGTACCAACATTAGTGCTAAGGACTCCTAGGGATAACAAGTTCTCAACCAAGACAAGGGTCAAAACAAAAATATTTACAAAACCTTCAAAAATTTTCTCACCAAAAGTGAGTACACATCAAAAGCCTACTCAAGCTCATGAAAGCTGCCATGCCTAGCAAAAATATAATTGGAGGGCATCTCAAACCAACCCACACCATCCCTACACAGAATCGCATATGCAAAGCTAAATGTAACTAAATGCAACACACTAATGCAAACAAAAAGAAACCTAAAACTATAAGGTCTAACTAGTATTAGACTGAAAGCAAAATTGAAGATATGAAACTACCCTTCCTCCATGCTTCGATAAACTATTATTATTCTAAGGAAAGAAAGTAAAAGAAGGGAAAGGAAATAAAATATAATGATCTCAACAGGTTAGGTGTTGGATGCACCTAATTAAGCTAAGGCCTCCTCGTAAATGGACAAATGGAGCATCAGCCACTCCATCACATCTTCAGGACTTTGATCACCACATCAGACTCCATCAATGCACATAGAAGTTTGTCAAATGCCACAACAAGGGATTTGCAAGTATGACAGTGAGAGCATAAAGATAAGAACATTGAAGAAAGTTTGTGCTCTCCTCATTAAACCAAATACAATAGAAAAATTAAAAGAGTAATCAAGGAAAGTATTCCACATGATTTTTCTAGGTTTATCCACTAAGTACACGTAATATGGGTCAAGGGATGCATTATACCCACTAAAGTAACCTAGGGATATAAAATAATCAATATTCCCATCAAGCATATTAAACATGTTACCCTGATGGCCTAAATAATTATCAGCATAAAAGATCATAGGATTTTCAATAGGCGTGTCAATATAATACTCAGGGGAAGGAGATGGTAATGAACGAATAGGTGAAATATGGGAATGATCAAGGGAATTAGGGAGAACATTATTACAACCAAGGGTAGGAGTCGCCTCATGCTTAAACACATCACGTGAGCCCTCCAAAGGAGTCTCAGGTAGATTATGAACCTCATTAAAACTATCTTCTGACTCAAAACATGCGTCAACAACACTAAACCTAGTAACTCCCTCAAAAGATTCACCCATCTTGAGCCCTGTGCACTGAGCTAAAGGAAAGGATGATTCAGGTAAAGTTAGGACAATATCNGTATTGTTCCAGGGTGACCCAAAGTCAAGTTGAGCATAACATGCATAATAAGGACACCAATGTATATCGTGGTCAGAAGAATTACACAAATTACACTTAAAAGGGGCATAATAAGATAAAGAATAGAATGCGCAAAGAATAGAGAATGAATATCTAGAAACACAACTGGCCTTCTCAAACTCAAATGAATCTCAAGCAATCCATTCAAGCAAATACCATGCCTCATCAATGCTTTTAGCCAGAAAATCCAATACTCTAAAAGAGCACGGGTTTTACTATTCACACCCTCATCAACAATGTTCAAAATTTCTCATTTACCAATACAATAATCACATTGAGCAAAAGAAGCATGTAAACACTTAAAATACCTCCAAAATAATTCATGCTCAAATTCGGAAAAATGGAGAATGGCCATTGTTTTTTTTCCCCTTCCAAAATTTTTTTTATTATCTTTAAATTTTCAAATTTTTTTTGGTTTTTTTTTTCCAAAGAAAATCAAAATGCTTAGTCAAACCTATTGAGAAAAACCCAATATTTGACACTAGTTCTCGACAGCGGCGCCAAAAACTTGATAGGCCACAAGCGCATGGTGGCGTTGTTATAAATCAAGGTCGTCTCCCACAAGGACTAGGTTGATCTATTGAGCCTTATCCTCTTAAGATAGGTTAAGAGAATCAATATTTGATATTAAAATTAAATTGATTAACTATCTAATCTAATGGATAAATAATCAAAGAATTATACAAAACTAGCAATTGCTTGATTCATGTATCAATCAAGCACTTCTTCCTCAATTGGTTGTTTTAAAATCGATAATCGAAGTATCACAGTCCTCTTTCGAGGTGAAGTTAAGTACCTAAATCCAACCAATTACCATTTCTCAAGGGCTCTTGATTTGTTTAGGATCATTAAGCATGCGATTATCATGTTTATGGTTTCTCAATCGGTGTGACTTTCTCAAGACTCTACACAATCAAGTCAAATCATAGGAATCAATTATTGAATTTCCCCTTTCAGTTCATCACCTAATACCAATATATGCAAGAAGATGATCAAATTTCTTGCAAGACAATAAACATTTAGGATCCAATAAAACAATCCGACAATTCCAAAATGCTCAAAGAGATTAACAGTAGATCTAGAACATAAATAGTATTTGCATAAATTCAAAATCAAAACAATAAAAGTTAATCAAAATTGCAAAATATAAATCCAAAGATAATGAGAAAAGAGAAGAGAAGAGAAGAGAAGGGAAAAAAATTGCCCAGCCAATTAACGTGCCTGAATCCGTCAATTGCAAACCCGACATGGAATTCTTGTAAATTTTCACTTCAATTCACTCTCTCTTCCTCTAATCTATTTAAAGTCCTAATCTAGGTAGAATAGAATGGAGTATGGAGATAGAATGATGGGCATGGAACGAGGCTGAAAACAGGCTTTTTATAGTGAAACTACCTCGAAGTCAAACAATCGCGAGAAAACAAACACGCTCGGGGGAAAGAGGTCCAGCGTGGACCATGGGCAGCACCATGGATCATCGGTGGTGCCCTCTAGCTTGGCATTTCTTGGTTCTTCTTTCTTCTCGATGGGCATGGAAATTTAGAGACATCTATGGGGAGTCAAAATACACTCAATCAGGGTCAAAGTAAGGGCAAAAAGATCTAGAATCCTGCAAAACACAGAAAAGAACCATAGCCGAGCATAAAACAGAAAAAAGAGTGTACAATATAGCATAAAACACATAATTCTCCCCGAAAACGGTACACAGTGACCTCAAAATAGAGTGCACTTTAAGGACTTATTATGAATGTGAAGTATGCATCACTCGAAAGTCAAGAATAGATTCTACATATTTTTGCCAGGAATATTCAGATTGCAATACGTGAAGATACTGGAAATTCTAAGTTTGGCATAATTGTGGATGAATCTAGAAATGTGGCTAAAAGGGAACAGATGGATATAGTTGTAAGGTTTGTTGACAAAACTAAGTCTGTACGAGAACGGTTTTTAGACTTCGTACATGTCAAAGATACAATTTCACTTTCTCTCAAGTATAAGATTTGTATTGTTTTGACTTAGCTTAATCTTAGCATTAGAGATATTAGAGGTCAAAGGTGTGATAGGGCTTGGAAGCTCTATTTCTTAAAGATTGCACTTATACATATAATGTACACTATCACACGGGAATGGAATGGCTTGCAAGCTCTATTTCTTAAAGATTGCACTTATACATATAATGTACACTATTTAGCTCACCAATTGCAATTAACACTTGTTAATGCAGCAAGAGAAGTGCCAAAGGTTCACATTGTCTTTAAGAAAAGGTCTTCATTGTCAATATTGCTACTAGCTTGGCTAAGTGACATGATGAATTATAAGAAGGCCAGAAGTCTAAGTTAACACGTTTGATTGAATATGAAGAGCTTGATACTGAAGTATCTGCTAATCAAATTAGTACTTTGGAGTGTGCTGGCGATACTAGATAGAGTTCTCATTTTAAATTAGTGTGCAGTTTGGTTAGATTATATGATCTTGCCTATTTAGTTCTTAGTAACACAGCTATCTAAGGATCTTTAGTTTTCCAATGAGGGCATGCAAAAATGTCCTTAAGCTCTTAATGTCATTTGATTTTGTGTTTATTGTACATGAGATCAAGAAGATAATGGGTGTCACATAATCAATTTGTCAAGCTTTACAACAAAAATCACATGATATCATAAATTCTATGCACCCACTATCATGTACAAAGCGGTTAATCCCAAAGTTGAGTGATAATGAATGGGAAGCTTTATCAAAGTATGTGAAGTTGTTTTGTGAATGACATGATATTTTAATGCCTAAAATGAATGCCCCCTAGGTTGATATTCTTCGATCATGGCATGTACAGGGCAAGAAAAAGCACACAGCAACAACGGAGTGCCATTTTCGAGTGGAAAAATTTACTGTTGTTGTCGATCAACAGCTAGAAGAATTGAATAGCCGATTCATTGAACAAGCTATTGAGTTGCTTATATTGAGTGTCGCTTTAAACCCTAAGGATGGGAATAAGTCACTCAAAATAGATGACATATGCAACCTTGTTGAAAGATATTGTTGAATTTATGAGTATACTTCCACAAGAGGGGGGTGAATTGTGGAGTCTGAT
>NCQT01102991.1:0-10244 GCA_002740465.1 Stenocereus thurberi
ATCCTAAGCAAGGAACCTGGCTAGGTTACCTGGGTAAAGCCACGTCCAACTTCCTGGCTTGGGCACTGTTAGTTGCCTTAGCCTGACCTAGAATCTTAGGTCAGTTCCGAACCTATATTCTGGTCTAGGATGATTTTATTACCAAGGTTCAAATATGTTTTTCTAATTCTAGCAATGAAGAAGCAGAAAATAAATGAAATAACAAAGAAAAAGTATCAATCTTTATTAGTAGAGTCACCAGTGAATTTTAGAAAAAAATTATAAACTGTGCTACCATCTGAAGCAAATCATAACAAATTAGGGCAACTGAAGGGGCACCGAAAGGATAAATTGATGTTTCTTGAAATGTTTTAAAAAGACCCTTGAACAATTCCCAATGTGGGAACCATCCTACCTCTTTAGTCTTGAACCAATATTCTAGATTTGAGGGTGATGGTATGGTGATGTGATGTCATGCATCTCATCACCGCCCGTCATCACTGACGGCTTCTATGATCAACATAGGAAATCAAGACTTAATTATACTAATGTACATTCATGTAACAAATTAGAATCATTCATATAAAATCAAAATACAATGTCCATCCATAAGCAAGTAAAAGAAAAACCATTCGAATTATTACAATGGGCGGGGATAAAACTAATTAAAGATTACATCTTTGTGAAATTGGAATCAACCGAACTAAGTGAAAAGAAGTAAAGAGAAAAGGAAGAAAGTTGTAGATCGCGCCCTTAGGATAACCCTGCCTGAATCTTCTAGGAACTAGCAGAGTGACACTTTGTGGAATTGATGTTTGATTTCGCTCTCTAAACACTTATTCTCGCTCTTAGAAAAGAAATCCTATCTCTCCTCTTTTTTCTCAATTTTTTTTAGCTCTCGACGGTTTCAGGGTAATGTGTTGCTCTAATTAATTTCACCGCCTCGACCAAGGGGTCAGCCTCCTTGTAACTGTTGAGGAGGCTACGTGAATCAGCCTAGGAAAGGGAGACCTAGTCCTTTCCCATTAGGCTTAACCTCAACAGACTAACTTATAAAGTAGAACTCTAATTAATTAGCCAAAATTCATTTAATTAGACGCGGAAAGCTAATTCCAGTAGGGATATCCTTGACTTAACCTAATGGGAACGGGTCTCAGCACCGGGGTAGGTTCTCTCTATGAGGAACCTGACTAGGTTCTCTCCGAGAATGGGCCAATACCTGTGGATTCAATTGTGTCTTTTTTTTTTTTTTTCCTTCTTTCAAATTACAACTCCACTGGGGCCCGAAAGCTCAAATTGGGCTATTAGTTTTGTCATTGGGCTTATTAAAATAAAATGCCATTTTTGGCCATCTATAGGTAGTAATTAGGATTTGGACGATTTTCATGTCTAAATCCCATCCATTCACTCTTCATATACTAGCGAACTCACCTCACCATTCAACATAAGCCAATTGCCTAAAAATGCATATAAAAGCTCTTTTAAATATTTCATCAAATAATTGACAGAATGGGAGAAATATGATAATAACAAGCATAATCGAGGGGATTTAAGGCCAATATAAGATTAACATCTCAAGTCAACAATGTAACCACTAATCAACATGTATATACAACCAAATCGACACAATTGACTACATACCAAATGAGCAAACACGAGAGAGAGAGAGAGAGAGAGCGAGCTAATTTAACATCTAACCACTAAATATAATCAAAATATAATCAAAATGAAACATAAGCTAAGTTAATCTCAAGCATTTAAACATGAATTGAGGTAAATGAAAAGAAGTGAGAAGGCAAGCTTAGCCATTAGTGAACTTGAAACCTCCAAAGTCTACCATCTTGAATCAAAACCCACTTTATTCTAACCTCAACTACCTAATTTACACTACTCCTAATGGAGTTTAGTGGCTAACCTCGTTACACCCTCAAAATTCTAATCCTTTTTAGTTACTAATATCAACCTACATGGCAGCGGAAAAAGTTAAGGGGTGTTACCGCCGTATTTCCTTCTTAGAAATACCAGGCTGAGTATCAACCAAAATATTAATACAAAAGGTTATCCAATCATTACATCGATTTAAAGGTTCCAACAACAACTATAGCAATGACTAAGCTAAACACAACTTATTACAAGTCCTTTACAAAAATAAATTGATTCGATTCTACTATGATTTAAATAACGAGGCCTCGCTCTAGTTTGGATTCCATCCCCATGCTCATACACTTCATCTAAAAACAAAACACTTTACAAGAATGAGATAAACTCAATAACAACCATCCCTAACAGTCAAAACACGCACACAAATTTATTTTCAAATCGTTTTAGGGGGGACACAAGTACAGCATCCATCCATTCTCAGTAGAAGCACACAGTAATATAAGTTTCTTTTATCCATTTTCAGGTTCACAAAGGCGAGAGACCCCACTGGATCTCATGGCCTGCGCTTAGGTTTAACGCAACCGTTTAACCTTAACCTGACCTACTGTCAACTTGGACGGTTACCGCTTAACTATACCTTGGTCTACCGTCAGTATGGATGATTATCGCTGACCTGGCCTACGTCCGTCCCAAAGGGCACGTGGCTGCTCACATGCATGCACTTTACTCGGGGAAGGCTAATGGCCCTCAATAACAACAACATACTTTTCAGTCTCACCTATTCAGCCATGTATTTGCACATTTATACTTAGTTTTGATTTTTAACCAACATATATACATTCCAGCCTGACCCATTCTGGTCCCAAAATATTTTCACATTATTTTTGCAACATAACTAGCCTAATAACCCATGCACTCACTGCTTTATCAAAACATTTCAACATGGCCACACAAAATATTTCATTTCTCATTCACTCGGGAAGTCCTCCGAACATCAACACCAAATACATTCAAACAGCCTTTACACATACTCACAAATCACAATTCGTGAAATAACTATGGGAAGGGTTAGGGCATGATTGTTACCTGGTAGTCCTTAACTTACGAGCTCAGTTTCCTAGCTCGGCCTAGAGATCTGCAACTGAATTTGCCCCCAAATCTATACGAAACACATCACACTCTATCCTTTGCTTAGAATAATTTTTCTACAATTTTTAGACCACTATAGGAATTTCAAATTGTAACTAACCCTGATTTCACATTCAGTCAGAATCTAGACCCAACTTCTAGAGGTCATATCTCAAGTTTCCAATGTCGAAACTCAAAGGTCTTGCCCATTTAGAAAAGGGTAATTCGTCCCCTATAATCCTATGTTTGGTATTTCTCCAAAATCCATCCATTACTAGGTCAATTTTCTCAAAATTTTCACACTGCCACTGGCTGTCAAATCTAGGCAGTCCTCAGTAAACAACCCATAACTTATTCAATTCAACTCCAATTCTCTTGATTCAAAGTCTAAATTCTCAGAATATTCTGATCTATCTATTATGAAAATTTTGTAATTTTTGAACTAATGTCCCACTGTGGGTCGAATTTTAAAAATAGGGTACGTTCTAGCTCTAGTTAGTGGCGTTCTGCCCTACTGTTCTACTTATAAAGGGAATTTTTTTGGCCTAAATTCGCACCACATCAGGCCACATGACTACCCCATCCATCCTATTGATTTCTAAGCCCCTACAAACCTAAGTCAAGCAAAAGACCAAAATTTTATTTAAAACCAATATCGAAACATCATCACTTTGCTCACCTTGATTGGGTTTTGAAAAGGGAGATGATTCAATTGCCACCTACTTCGAGTTTAAATATGAAAATTCATGAAACATGCATCAAAAGTTGCAAGCTTATATTCTTGAATCAAAAAACCATAAAATAATGAAAAAGACTCTACTCTTTTTTTTTCTTTTTGGTGTGCCTGAAAGATGCATGGGGTAGGGCTTGAACTGTGCACCCAATATATACCAAGCAAGGAGGGAGAGGGAGAGTGTGGTAGTGGCGGCGGCTGTGTGGCGGTGGCCGGTGGTCGTGCAGAGGCGATTGGTGGCTGTGGCGCACCAAGAGAGCGAAGAGAGAGAGAACGAGTGAGAGAAAGAGAGTAAGAGGAAGAGAGAAAAATCGTGGGAGGGGCCCACGGCTAGGGTTCAAGAAGAGGGAGAGAGTTTGAGTGAGACCGGGAGAGAGAATAGTGTGGGGGGGTGGCCGATTATGTGAGAGAAAAAGGGTGGAAAATTACTAGGATTAGGGTCTAGGTCTTGGGAGGGAATCATTACTCAAAAGATTTAGTTTCTTTTTTTTTAATACAAAATTCGAACCTCCTTCCCTTCCCAAAATAGACACCCTTTTTAAAAAAAAAAAAACGAATTTCGCATTGACTTGGATTGACTTAAGTTATAAGTCCTAGGTCGGTCCATCTAAATATAAATTATACTAAAATGAATTTTCGGGGTTTTACAAACCTAAACAAAATTAGGGAAAAAAATTAGAATAAAAAATGGAATGAAAGATAATCCAAAAGGGGCTAAAGGAGGTATATAAAGGCTCGAGTGTTGTGTAGTGACATGGCTATGACAATTGAAACGGTCGACTATATCCATAAGCTAGAAATTGGACCGCGCACGCACAGGCGCTGGTGCGACATCATAAAGCCATGTCTTTGTGGTCGGCTACATCGGTAATTTAGGCACTTGGTAATCGCATGGCAGGACATGTGTTGGATGCTCCTAAGCTACTTGATGAGCAGTCTGCAACCTTTATGACATCTATTAGCATGCTATGATTCCTCCTTTGAATGGTTTTTGACTTGATTTCTACTAACTCCTGGATTATTATTATTTTCTGCAAAATAAACAAAACCAAATAAAATTCCAAAAATTAAAATTTATCATGACTAAAATTCGATGAGTACAAGGATCAAATATGACATTTTATAACCAAACAAATACCCCACACCTATCTTTTCCTTATGCTAGAGCAAAACAAAACAATCTAATTCCACTTTCATAGGAAACATAGTTGCATTGAACATATGCAAATGCAACATGCATTAAAACCCCTCGGTTTTGCCTACTGGACAAGTGAGGTCTTGTGAGTGTTTGCAGAAACTGTGCCCAGAAAATTTTTTAGCAATCAGTGAGAAAAGAAAATCTTTTTTTTGTGTTTTTGGGACGGGAAAAATGCACAATTGCCTTGTATTTCACCTTACGAGCTAGGCATTAATTAACCATAAGCAAAACATTAAAATGTGGAGCCCTTTCATGTCTTAAAATAGACCATATATTCTGCTTTGATCCCGAATCTCATAATGACAAAACTTGTACACCTTGGTGCATTAGTTCTAAGCGTATGATAGGCCTGGAAGTGTATAGGTGAAGCATTATGGCGTGTCAAGGCTGTATTCACATAGACTAGGTCAAACTATAGGGCTATTCACTCACAATAGGCTAAGTGAATCAAAGTTGAGAATTGAAATCTAGCTACACTAGCACTTAATATTATGAATAGATAACCAATAAACGTAGTCGCGCTAAACAATTTACCAATCGATGTATCAATCAAGCACTTCTTGCTTAGTTGGTTATTTCAAAACCGATAATTAAAGTATCAAACCCCTATTTCAAGGTGGAATGAAATACCTAACCTAATCAATTATCAATTTTAATTCTCATCGACTCTTGATTAGTTTAGGTTCACTGAGATTGTGATTACCTATTAGTGGATTCTTGATTGGTGTGGCTTTCTTAAGACTCAACTCAATAAATGAAATCCTCAGGTTTTGATAGTAGATTTCTCTTTTTAGTTCTTCAACTAATATCTAGAATGTATAAGAAAGTGACCGAATTCCTTGCAGGAGAATATTAATATAACTAGGTCAGCAAAAAGAAAAACCTATGCAACCTATATACTTGGATTGGTCCGACTTGGATAAAAAAATATATGAACACAAATTTTATACCTGAATTTAAAATTTGGACAGTTGAGCATGTTCAGATTGGAAGCTAGGTTGGATCCATGTTTCCAAATCTTGTCGGTACATCCAGGACTAGATAAATTTGAAGAACCGGATAATATCTGATCTCAAATTTTAAGGGGGCTAAAATTTGTTAGCTTAGGCCCCTGGTCTTGGGCAAAAAGAGGTCGATATTTTGAAAATTTTTGAATTTCATAATTTTGAGCTAGGAAAAAATGGGTAGACAAACAAATCTTACTTATCTCATGAGACAGACTTAAAATTTGAAAGTTGAAAACTGTTTCTTTAATCGAAAAAAGTCAAGAACTTAAAACTAGAAATAAAACCCTAGAATCAAATTAGCAAAACCAACAACCGTATTGCTCTTTCTTTCTCCTTCTCTCTCACTTTATCTCTCTTCTCGCATCTCTCTCGCTCTCCCCCACCCTCTCCCCTTCACTCGATGGCTTTAAGGCTTAGACCCTAGAATCAACCGCTCGTCTCTCCCTCTCTCCTCATGTGTCTCTTGCTCTCAAAATTTGACATCTCACACTCAGGAGGACAACACTATCAACTAACACAAAAACTGAGTGTCTTCCTCAACATCTCGTAAAATTTTATTTTCTTCTGCTCAAAATTGGGTTTTTCTTTTAATCATGTTTATCTCCTTCAATAAGGTATTAAGCTGAAATCTTATTAAAGATACTTTGAATAAAAGTTGCTGTTAATCATTGGAATGTCAAGTACTCAAGTTTCACCTCTTTCTCTCTAAAAAATTGTGTGTTTCTTATGGTGTTGACATTATTGTTAGACACTCATTTAATTATGCTAATAATTGAGATTGGATTAACATTTTATGACACTTTGATTTAAGTTGAAGGTCTCTTCCTTTTCTTTCATTTTTGTTTTTGGGTAGTTCAATTCAAAAGCAAAGAACTACTTTAAGCTAGCATTTTCTATGTCATCTGTTTATTTTTATTAGTGGGCATTTTGCATTGATTTTTCTTCTGTTGTGGGTTTGTTCTTACTGGTTGTCCAATANNATTTTGGTATTTAATTTTGCTTTAAATTGTCATTGTAAATGGTTATTTGTGTTCTAGTTTCAATGATTTTGATATGTAGGGGGTTTTCTTAGCATTTGTTTGTGTTGATATTTCGAATTCACAACCACATAAAGTAATTGATATCTCAAATTCACAGCCACAGGAGGTGGTTGGTTTTCTTCATTTGATACTCAATTTAAGTTTTCTAGAGAGCAATGTTGCTATTAAATTTGATTGCTATTAGATTTGGTTTTTTGGGCTATTTCGTAAAATGTATAACAAGACATATAAGATACAACAAATTAGAGGAAGAAGTGGTCTGAAGTATGAGATCACTTTGAGTATCTAGAATGCAGTACTTATGAGTTCTCTAAGATGATGATTTTGAAAGGGGAAAGTGCAGAAGGGTTGTAATTCTATCTTGATTTGTGATAATGGGTATGGCATTACCAACCTAGAACATCCTATAAAGGCTGGTACGAAATTAGAAGGCTTACATGACGCAAGACAAATGTTTTTAAATGCTTCCTTGTCTAGTGATCTGTGATTAAGAAGTTCTAAAATAGATAACAATGTTTACAAAGATCTTACAAAAATGATTGTGCATCATGAACTACCTTTCTTGCTTGCGAAATATGGAGGCAATAGAGATGTCCATACATACGTGAAACTTGATGTGAAGCACTACTAGAAACATATGTAAGGCTGGTATCTCTAAACTTTACAAAGAACAAGAACAGGTTTTGCTCAGTAAATGTCCTAGTAGAGTTCCTCTTACATTTCATTTTTGGAGTTTAATGATACACAATTCTTACATATGAATCATTGCCTATTTCATGAACGATGATTAAAAATTTCAACACTTTGTGTTGTACTTTTCATGTTTCCTTGCTTCCACATAACGGTCCCTTGATTAGTCAAAAGTTTTTCAAGTTTTTGCATGAGAGTTGTTGAAGCAGTGAGCGTAAATTGATGGCAATTATTTGGATAATGTTACAAACAATAATACTTTTTTAGAAGTATATACCAACTTATTCTCCCAAGGAGCTTTAACTTTGACAGGTTGATTTTTGAGGGTGTGATGTGTTGCTCATGTGATTAATTTGATCATTAAATCGGGTTTGGAAGAGCTTGTCGTTGTTATAAAGAGGGTTATAGATAGCGCACAACATGTAAGGGGTCACCTTCTAGGCTCGTCAATTATTTAGAAATTGTAAAAAAATAAAAGATTATTAGTGTTAGAAAGCTAAAGCATAATGTAGTGACAAGGTATAATTCCTCTTTTTTTATGCTTGAGAGTGCCTTATTCTATAAAGGTGTTTTTGCTCATCTGGCCATTATTGATAAGCATTATTCATTTTGTCCTTCTACTAATGAATGGAAGAAAGTTGAAGTGTTATCTAAATTTCACAAGAGGCACTATGATGTGACTAAGCTTTTTTGGGGAAGTAAGTATCCAACCGCAAATCCATTATTTCATGCAATTTGGCAAATACAACACCATCTAAAAGTGGAGATTATGAATCCTGATCCCTTCATTGCGGAAATGGTGGCTAAAATGCAAGGAAAATTTAACGGCTATTGACAAAAGTGTAACTTGGTCGTGCGGCTACCATAGTTTTGGACCCTCAATACAAACTAAGGCGTTGATATTGCATATACTAAGGTCTATGAGAAAATTGAGGGTTCTCAAAGATAAGACATGTTCTTGATACCTTGGTTACCCTCTTGGATGAATATGAAGAGGAAAGTCCAAGTTTGCATCCTCATCTTTTTTTAGTGCAACAAAATGTTTCTAATGCTGAAACCAAAGCTGATGGTCCAGATTCTTACGAGAATGTAAGCTAGATACTAAAATAAAAAAAAATTATTAGTTGTGCAACAAGTTAAATTCTAAATTTTTTATATAAATTTTAGATTAAATTAAATTCTGAATTTTTTATATAAACTTTACATTGAGTTGAATTCTAAATTTTTCATATAAATTTTGAATTGTTTTGTATAAATTTCACATCAACATGAAAAGGGAATATGTATGCATTTTTGTTTTCTAAGGGGGTCAGCTTGTATTGTTCACTTATTTATTTTCAAGTCTCTGGTTACTAAGACTTGCATAAGATCTCATAGGACTTAACAAGCTCCACATAACAAACTTATGGGAAAGGGAAGGTAGTGAATAGAGGAGAAGCATAGAATAAGACATAGGGAGTACAAAACACATGATCATGTACAACTAGACTTGAAAACACCACATCCGTTGTCCCCTCATATGACTACTTAAAGGAGTCTTTTAAAGATCATGCTCATCAATGAATGCATCAACTAACTCATTATAAATATCATCATGATACCTAGTATCAAACCTTGGGATTCATGCACATTAAACATCGTCAACAAGGTAAAGCAAGATCATATAAAGGGGAGACACCATCAATAGTTATTAAGTCTAAATTTATACATTTTAAACCCTGCATTTGAAGCTTTTGATTGTATTACTTAGGTTTTTTTTTCCCCCTCTAACTGTTTATCATAATTTATGCTTATTACTGGTTCTTTTGTGCTAACTGTTGTCAGGTACTATTTTAGTGTGGTTCTATTTGCTAATCGCTGCAAATTTGATTTTTTAAATATGGTAGTATTATTGCAGTATTAGTATTATTGTATTAGTCCCTTGTATTTTATTATCTAGGGTCTTGGGGAATCCTATTATTATTGTTTTACTTTGCTTTTTTGTACTTGATCTTGCTGCTATTAGTATAGTGTTACATAAGTCTTTGTAGGTCACCAGCATTTGTGTGAGGTTTTTGATTGTTGATTTGAGTTTTACAATTTGTATTCCATTTTGTTTCTGCTGCAACTTGCTGCGTATTTCATTCCCCAGGTAGTGTTTTAGTATTTTGTGGTCCTTGATCTAGGTTTTGGTTGAGTTGAACTGGGTGATTGTGGTGGGCCTGCTAGTTCTAGTGATACTCTGTGCAAATTCGGGTGCTAACTTTGTGTGTACAAGGCAAATTATTTAGTTTAAAGTCCTCTAGGGTGTTCATTGGCCTCATAGGCGTCTGTGTCTGTGGTGAGCCATGTAGCTGTTTCAGCCTGTCCTCCGGGGAGTTTTGGGATTGCGAGGGATTTAGGGCTGCGGAAGGTACGCCTAGCGTCCTAGAATATTGGGTCTCTCACGGATAAGTCGATGAATTAGTTAAGTCTTTACATGGGCGTAAGATTAGTATAGCATGCGTCCAAGAGACAAAGTGGGTTGGGCTAAAGATAGAGAGATTGATGGGTACAAGCTTTGGTACTCGGGGTCAACCAAGGCGAAAAATGAAGTTGGCATCCTGATT
>NCQT01103021.1:0-12136 GCA_002740465.1 Stenocereus thurberi
TATATATATTGAAACTTGGATTGAACTCATGTATAAGCGACATATGGGATGCCACATAAGATGCCACCTAGGGTACTACTTGGGATAAGAATGCCATGGAGGATAGCAATATAAATGTCTTCTATCATATAATTAAGATGGATGTAGCTTATCAATGAAATTTTAATTCACTTTAATGTTGACTTTTCTCATATGTTATGACTAATTAGTAATTAAGTTTTGTCTTAAAAAATTTAAATGTAGAACAAAGAAATGATTTAGATGTTACCCAAGAAAAAAAATTAAAGTGTGTTAGACATTATTTTTGAGGGGAGCACATATTGGATATCTAAATCTAAATATATTTGATTTTGTATATTTATTTTTGAGTAAATATATTATGAGTTAAAACTTAAATGCTGATTAGATTGCTTATTTTGCATACTGTAAAGTTTGATTACTTAAGCATGTCATATAATTGAATTTAGATAATATGAAATATATTAGGACCTTAATGTGATTGTGAGTTTCGATTCACTTACGACTACTTTAAGTTGGTACAATATTTAGTTTCTTTTCATATTTGTAACTTACGTTCATGATATTAAAAAAATGTTTTAGTGATCTATTTAATTTATATTTCATTTGAAATTATATTTTGCGCTCAAAAATCATATAATATAATTAGTTCTTTTAGCAAATTTAAATTTGAATTTAATAGGTAAATTAATATATACGAATAGTTTATCTACATTCCCACAATATATCATAATTGCCTTCATAAATTGGTAGTACCCCCCCCAAAAAGAACGTTAAAAGTTTTCCTAAATTCAAATTCTACTAAAATTTCTTCATCTGCCACTAGTCTCTTTTTCTTCTTTTTTTATTTTTTTATTTTTCTTTGTTGTTTTTTAATAAAATATTATATACCAAAAAGACAAGATTAAGGTCCAAGACTTGTTTGTCTTTTTGTTACTACTGTCCATAATTTTTCCATGCATTGTTGATCATGAGAATAATTAATCAAATTTATTTTTATTCAAATCATGGGTCAAATAGTCAGAAGGACCATGATCACTATTAAATAATGTTAAATGTGCCATTAAACTATCGAAATAACCTACAATAGATATATATGAAGTAAGTGCATGTATAATATATACAATTAAACCAATAGAAATCTCCGGAAAAAAATGCATCTTTTGTGATGACTATTAGTTTTAAATGGCATTCATGACCCTATGAATTTAACATTTGGTCTCACATGTGCTAACTGATCTTTTGCTAATTTATTCTTATTGGTAAATTACCTTATTATTTTATGTGAATGTCCATCTTTAATATTGTATAACCTTTGCTAGATACTTAATTATTTCATTTTAATGATCACCTATAATTATTATATTATATATTATTTTTGAAATTAATTACCTCATTATCACGACAGCTACTCATTTTACTTAGAGTTTATCTTAATTTCCTATAAATATGGACTTAATCTTGTAGTATCTCATCTAATTTTACATCGTCATTTAATCAAAAAGAAAATTTGTGTCTCTATATAATTCTTAGTTGTGGAAGGATACAAAAATGAGTCCTAACAAGCGCTGGTTGGCTAAAACGGAAGAATATTATTATTTTTTCGATCAATGTCAGAATTAAGGTGGGAATTCCTAGAACTGTTTTGTACTCATTTGAGACAAAGTGACTATTTATATTAAAAAGAAGGCAGTTTTCTATTTATGTTTGCTGTGCAATGACTATAAATAAAAGGCAATGACAATTATTGAAATATGTAGAAGTTTATCTTTCAAAATCGGTATTAAATTATGAACAACTGAATTGCAGCATCACGGGTGATTTCACTAAAGGGTTTGAAGTTTATCATTAAATATGATAATCAATACTATGAAAGACACACAAGAAACCTTGTCTACAAAGAAGTGTTCAACAACTTACCAATTGTATGTATGCACTCAAAATAACTTTACTATTACGAATTACCCAAAAAAAAACTAATTGGCATTATATATCGTTTAGTATTTGTAAAATCCTACAAAATGTTAGTTCTAATTATGCAAAAATCATGATATATTATGATTCTTAGAATTAAATATAATTAGAGGTTAAAATAATAACAATTAATAAATTCTTCCAATATTGTGCAGACAACTCCAGACATATGAAATATGCTAGAAGTCCACAATTAAAATGTGTCTCTATAGGTAAGTACAAATCAATGTAAAACTATTATCGTATATTTTTTAACTAAATATATAAGCATGTAAAAAATTATTACATGCATTTAACAACACATCATTGATGACAAGTAGTTAGGAACAAATGACAAATTAAAATCTAACTTAGTACAATATATATTACTTTTACAGGCTACTTAATTTGAGAACGGAAGTTACTGACTAATAGATAGCGAAGACGACAAATCTGATGTGTTATTGAACATTTTATTTTAGAACTACTTTTCATACATTACATTTTACATTACCATATGATGCATTTTTAAAAATAAAGTCCAAGTTTAAGAAAGACAAAATTAAATTACTAAAATTACTATGATTTTCCTTTGCTCCCACTGTCAATATGATTATTTCACATAATCATTTTAAACTTTAAAAAAAATTACGCAGCGTCAAACCACATAATATATTCAAACAAAAAAAATTAAAAATTTCTTGACTAACAGGATTAAAAAAGACATACTGCAAGCACATCAAAAATTCAGGTACATATAATCAAGGTGATTTCATATGAGTTAAAGTTAGAAAAAAGGTGCTACCATCAAGTCCATAGAACTCAGTATGGTATAGCACCAATAACAATATATACAATAAGATACTAAAACTTATCAACCAAGAAGTAATATCCATCGTGCAATGCATTGGGTAAAAACTAGTATAATATAAAATTGAATGTGTTACTGGATGGTTGACATTTGGCATTGCATTATTGATTAAGTATTTTCTTTTTTCCCCGTTGATTTCAAGTTGTCTATTATTAATTGTTACTTCTAAATTGAAAATAATAATAATAATAATGAACATTTAATGTAGCTATTATTCAAAAATATTTTAAAAGTAAAAAATGACTTTAAAATTAAATTTAGTTTGCAAAAATTAATAATGGTAATTGACATACTCCACTATTTATAGGGTTTGAGAAATCAAAAATAGTTTTGTTATATATTAAAATAAGAATGAAAGTAATTATTTTAGTGGTTTCAAACATTTCACAACAATCATAACACTCACAAAGTCAATTTAAATTATTATAATTATAACAACAATAATGATGTAGCTAGAGCCACTAAAAAGATAGAAACGCACCACATATTAACACCAACAAAGTAATACAAGATTATTGTATATGCATGTAAATCCAAACCATATATGAAACATAAAATGTTTTATAAGTATAAAATATATTAGTGGTACTAATATTATGATTATGCTACAAATACTGTAAAAGGATGATAACGCCACAAAAATTCAACATATGTCCGTGCGAAGTACGGCATACACACTAGTATTTCTTATTAGTGGATGCTGTTTCATTAGCGTTTGGCAAATGTTAATGAACTTAACGTTACAGTAGATACACTAGAGTTCCAATTTTTATTTCCAAATTTGCCTCTTACATTACTACAATATTAAGCTCTCTATCCCTCATATAAATAAGAAGCTCATTGAAAATTTTATGTTAAACATAAAATAATGTTAAGTAAAAATTTAAATTTATTTTTCAAATAAGCAATTTGAACTTTGTATTTCATATTAAGATTATTGCATTGATGTGATGAAAAGAAAAAAATATTATCATATTGATATTCGTGTGCGCACGGCACAAACTAGCAATAAGAAACCGGAAGCACCAGTTCATACAACAATAGGAAATGGAAACACACTTTATCTAAACAAAAACGGAAAAAAGGGAGATCCCTTTGAGAACCGGATTTTGAGCCCGACGTGAATCGAACACACAACCTTCTGACCTGGAGTCAGACACCCTACCATTGACCCACGGATCCGGTTGATTGTTTTACGGTATTACCATCCATTTGTTTTTTAGTGTTCTTCAGTAGTTTCTTCAATCACTCTGTTTGGATTTTCCGGTTGAGATGTGAAACAGAGACCAATGAATTAAGGACTTCCCCAATTATTTGCTTTACCAGACAAGGAATGCTCATCTCGATCTGGGCTAAGGAGAGAGAAAAATGGGTCTTTCTTTTTTAGTTTATGGGTATTTGAGAAATTCAAATTTGACCAGCAAATTTATGTTCTAGTTTTTTTTGTTTAGTTGACTATTTTTCATGCTCTATGTAAATTCAGATGGAGAAGTATTGCGGTTGTTTGGCTCGATATGAGTACTGTGGGGGAAAAGAATGAATTTGTTGACTGCCCTACATTTAAGCCTGAAGTGTTTCATGACATGCCTAAAGGTTGTAGTTTTGACTGGTTTAGTTTCCAACGATTGTTAATCCAGGAAGACGAAGAGAAAAGAAAAATGTCCGTAGCCAACGAAAGAGGGCTGACGACTATTTACTCCAAGGGAGTTGAATTTTTTGAATGGACTTTCAATTTATTATTTTTCCGAACGACGACGAGAAGAATTATTCTTTAATTCTATTAGGTTTTGGTAGGGGTGTCAATTCGTATTGAGGGCAGCCATCTAAGTTTTGTTTGATTAGAGTTTTACGAAAATACCCTATTTTATTTAATTTCTTTTTTCTTTTTTTTAATTTTTATTGCTCTTCTTTATTTGTGTAAATAGGTTATTTGAGATTCATTTATATTCATGTTAGGTTGATATCATACAGTATATTCGAAAGTTAATTCCACTAAAATAATACTATTTTTTACTAAATTTATAGTTATAGGGTGAACACTTTCAGATAGAGTTGAAAGGTAAGTTAATATGCTCTCATAATGATTTGGCAAATTTTGGCTTATACTTCTAGGTATTAGATTGAAAGACTTCAAAAAATCTTATGTGAATAATGTCCTAAGTTAGGTAGATTAAAACTTTGTTAAGCTAAATAATCTCCTTCGTGATCTAATTTTGAGTTGGATTGTAATTGATTTCTTGAATAACTCATGTTTAAGTGAAGGATAATTTTGAGTTAAAAGAGAAAGGTAAATTAAAACTTTTAGCTTTGCTCCAAGGTTTGGACCGGTTATAAATATTTTAGTTGGTACGTAATGAGTACTTTAATTCATAGGTAGTAAATAATTTAGTTAATAGATAGGCCATGATACTATTACTACAAGGATCCAATAACTTTTAATACAAAACGGTTTAAAACTAATTGATGAGAGAATATTAATGAACGAAGAATAGATAATTTTGTTTCAAAAGGCATAAAAAATGTGCTCCCAAAGTAATAAATTAAACTATCGACAAGTAAATTCGAGAATTAATACCTTTCCTTTTCTCATAATCCCTCTTTGAGATATGTCTTTCTTTGATATGTCGCTACGCCCTTCCTCTCCATGGGTCTTACAGGACTTGCTTTGATTTTTGAACTATTTCTCTCACCTCAAGATCTTTTCAAAGATAAAGATATAAACTCAAAATTTTCTTGAAAATAATTTTTTTATTACTTGGTTTCCTAAAAAAGAAAAATTAGAACATTGGAGAAAACAGATTGCTATTTGGGTGATCTATGCTTTGCCCAAATGCATATGCCTTCTTTCTCGTAAGAGCTACACTTTTAAGAGCAATGCTAAAGTCATGACATACCTCATCCTTCCGCTAGTCCCTTACAAACATACAATAAAGATAAGGTGATAAAGTGATAAGATAATGAATAAAAAAATGAAGTCGCATCCAGTGCAAGCTGTGCTGCAATTTTTTAGACTTTTAGGAGATAAGATCTATAAAGTTAATAGTGACTTTTGTTGGCAAAATCATAGGTTAAAGGACATCACGGGGCTATCTATTTCATTACCCTTATAGGTGATTATTATATGGGTGGGTGCACCTACTATCTTAAAGTTATGGGGCACTTGGTGTGTTCAAACACTTTGTACTAGAGCTAGAGACTCAATTGAAATGAAAAATTAAAACTCNNNNCACCGATCGAGGTCGTGGATATATCTTTGGTATGTCCAAGGTTATTATGAAGCGAAAGGTGTACAAAGACATTTAACAATTCCACGCACTCCATCATAGAATAGAGTTGCAGAGCATAGGAATCATACGTTGCTTGACGTGGTCAGGTCAATGATGGCACATGTCAACCTCCCAATTAGATTTTGGGGGGATGCACTATTTATGGAAGCCTATATCCTTAATACTATGTCAAGCAAAAGTATATTTGCCACACCTTGTGAGTTATGATTTAGTAAAAGGCCATCCTTGGACTACTTACGCACATGGGGTTTGATTAACTATATACACAATCCAATCCACAAACATGGGAAACTTGATTAAAGAGCTACCGTGATGATGTTCATTAGATATACCACACACTCTAAAGGATATATGACGTACCGGGAATAATCTAATGGTAGCATGATAGAAATAAATTCCCGCAATGTCGACTTTCTTAAGGATGAGTTTCCCACTATTGGTGAAATAAAAAGGGATGTTGAACTGTACAAGTTACAACAAGACATCCAACCATCTTTTTGTGAGGGGGATGATTTGAATTCTAACCAAATCACCAAAGATGGTGCACCTCCCATATCCAAAAGAAACGAGGAAGACTTATCTGCTTAGGCGAATCCAATCTGTAATTCATGAGAAGAGTCAACTTGAGAATGAGGTTCATCTTTAATCTCTTATTCCTGAATATGCAGTTAGTTCATATGTTTAGGATCCCACACCTCCAAGGGACAGTGGGAGTGATTCTCTACACGTTCAGGGATTTCTCACATAGACAGACAAATAATGAAAGTTCGAGGATCCAAAGGAGTGAGTGCAAAAGAATTTCTCAATGATATTTCCAAATTGAGGAGGAAATATTTCTATTCACTTCCTTGGAAGTTGAGGAGCATATCTCTTACCAAGAGGTGATTGACCCACCAAATCACAAAGAATGGATGGATTTCATGAGGGATGAGATGGACTCAATGGCAAGAACAAGGTTTAGGAACTTGTTAATCTTCCACCGCGATGTAAGTCTATCGAAAACAAGTGGGTTTTCAAGATAAAATATCACGTATATGGTTCCATCGATAAGTTCAAGGCCCGTCTAGTGGCAATGTTTACCCAGATTGAGGTTATAGACTACGAAGAGATATTTTCTCCTGCGATGAGATTTGCCTCTATTTGCCTGCTTCTAGCCCTGGTTGCCCATTTGGACCTACAGTCATTTTAAATAGATGTGAAGACTTCTTTTCTCAATGGTAAACATGAGGAAGAGATCTAATGGACTAACCCATTTGTTTTGTACCAAAGGGACAAGAGGACAAGGTGTGATGTCTTAAAAGGTCAATATATGGTCTTAAGCAATCTTCCAGATCTTGATACTTTAGAGTCCATGAAGCCATAACTTCATTTGGCTTATCTCTGATTTTAGAAGGCCATATATCAAATATCAATAGGGCGTTCTGTTTCTTACCCTGTACATTGATATCATACTGCTGACTGGGAACAACTTCGAGATGATCGAAATGACTAAGAAGTGGCTATCCTATGTCTTTGAGATGGAGGGCATAGGTGAACCTAAGTACGTCCTAAGTGTGAAAATAATCAGAAATCATCCTAAGAAGCTCTTAGGTATGTGCTGGGAAGCATATATTAAAAAAGTCTTAGAATGATTTCAAATGCATTATTCCAAACCCGTAGACATTCCAGTTAAGAAGCGTTTAATGTTGAGTCTCGATCAATGCCCTAAAACAGATGATGAAAAGGAAGCAGTCAACAAACTCTCTTATACGAGTGTCGTAGGAAGCTTAATGCATGCCATGTCATGCACACGGTCTGACATTTTCTTTGTGGTTGGTTTGGTAAGTCGTTACTAGAGTAACCTAGGATTTGCTCATGGGTAAGCCATCGTGAGAATCATGCACTACCATTGTGGTATAATAGACTTAATCTTTTACTATCAAGGCGAGGACTTTAAGTTTAGAGGATACTCAGATGCTGATTGAGGTGGTAAACTGAATAAGTCCAGGTCAACCTCAGGTTATGTCTTTACCTGGGTGGGGGACCCATATCATGGTTCAGTGAGGAATAGGACTATATAGCTCGGTTGACTTTGGAGGCAGAGTATGTCGCATGTAACCTAGCTATGCAGGAGGCAATGTGGCTTAGGAGTCTTCTTTCGGATCTTAATCTCACTCCTAGGATTGATGATCATGTTGAGATGCTATGTGACAACACACTTGCCATCTAGTTTGCTAAGGATCCGAAGTTTCATCAAAGACCAAGCAATCAAAAGGCGTTATCACTTTGTGCTAAACGCCATAAAGACCAAGGAAGTTGCCATCAAGTATATACCCACAAACAAGATGATTACCGATTCATTAACTAAATCGATTCCTAAAGATGCTTTCGAAGCTCATGCATTGATTCTAGGACTTCATAGGGTTTAGTTTTTGGATGAATCTTTTATGTGACAAATGTGTTCTTTTTGTATGAGCATTAGGAAAATTACAAGCAGGTCACTCATTAACTGTGATGCAACCAAGTGATTTTTTTTACAACAAATGAGTGTTAATTTTGAAGAGAAAAATAAGTGGGTTAAATTTCAATGGAGAGATGAATTACCAAACTAGCCTCAGTGAAATTATTAGAGGAAAAAGAAGAAGGAGTGAGAAAGAAGCCACTATAAACATTTGGGGCTTTCATATTTGCTTTGTTTCTGTCCACTCAACCTCAGTAAGGTCGTCACCTCTCTAACCCCTCTTTGTACAACTATTGATCCACCAGATCTCCTAACCTCCCCACTGTTTATTTAAAAGGGAAGCAATTTCGGGGTAAATTTGGGGATTTTCTACACGAATCTACAAATGGGTGAGAAGAATGGGATGAGGCAAGGAGCATGGTGGTCCAGCTTCAACTTCAGTAATTCCATCAATCATTTTTGTACTTCTGTAATATTTAAGATGTTAGAGAGACTATGATGAGGGTGACCGATTCGCGTGAATCAGAAGGACTATAAAGTTCATAGATGGTAAACCACAATAAGTAGTTGGGTAAACAATAAATATGTCATACTTAGTGGTACATGTTAGTCATATATCAGTAGAATGCACTTCTTGTTCTTCTTGTTATTGTTATGGATGGTAATTGACTGGGTATATATGTATGCCATAACTTTATTGATTGTTTACCATGGTAGTAGGGTGTCATCACAGTGAGGATATGTATCATAAAAGTGTGACAGAAGGTAGCTTATTCTTAAAAAAAACAAATAGTGGCATGATTATATATATAGAATTTGATATGATAATGCAGGTGCGAGTGGATAAGATATGGAGTAGGCAACAATATATTCAGGGGAACAAATTAAGATATTATAAAAAGGGGTGAAAAGGTCATAATGCTGAAGGAAGGCCATCATAGGGGTACTTACAAATCAGGGTAACCTTAATTGTATTCCATGGTAGACATAGTTTAGTAATTAGGTAAACGGATGGCTATAGAGGTCGAAACAATGTGAACCATTTGTAAGAAGTAAATGATGCGCTAATGTTTAAGTTGACAAATTATTGTTATCATAATCCATGTAGGACAAGTACAAAGATATTAGAGAGGTTGATTGAAGTGGGTGTTGTGACGATCATGTAAAATGAATATAGACGGTGTCATTATAGGAGCCAGGGGTGGAGGAGGGATTAGCTGTGTATGTATTATGGGGGGGGGAGTGTTAAAGGAAGGTGGAGATGGGAAAGTAACCTATGAGGGAGGGTTAAGGAAATGTATGCTAATGGAAGGAATGGGGGTAAAAGAGGTGCAAAAAATGGTAACAGAGAGTATACGTGGTGATTTTTCTGAGCACAAAGTATGCTACTGCTTGAAGTATGTTAGACAAATGTTAATGCTAGTTGAGGAGAATATAGACGTATGGATGATTTTCGATGGAAATGATGAACATGACTATTTATATGGATGGGAATGATGGTTTGAGGAGGACATGCCATAATTCCCAAGCTGATTTTGATACAAATTGACATCGGTGATGTAATTCAAGTTGAAGACTCGCTGGGTAGTTCGTATGTAGCATGCATAAGTCAGACGTGATTCCAGTGTGAAAACTTAATGGCTTTATTATATTTTTGGTATGTTCAAACACATGTAACCCTAATATGATAGGGGTATACTAATTATGTGTCATTGTGATATTTGTTGTTGTAGCTACTGAGGGTAATGAATATGTCACTCTAGACTCTAGAGCCATAATGTTTGGCTGTTGTGCAACTCGTATCTGATAAGGTCACATTCTTGCAGGTTCAATGGTTGCAAACAACATTATTATTTACCTAACTGTAGTGTTATGTTTACCGTGGTACGCAATGGCTACACCTGGTGTCTATACGGGCTGTTTTGGAGGACAGGACGAGTGTGTAGAGATGTGCTTCCTGGATGAGGATTTGTCATTATCCCAGTGGTGATCTTCATGCCTACTTCCATGGTGACATTGTGGATGTTGAATATTTAGGACATGCTTCAGAGGGGCCAGACAAAAGGATGCGCATACCTGCTAGTGGCAAAACATGATAAATTCATTAACACTGTTAATCCTTGTAAGTAAATGGATAATTGGGTACGTATGGTAATGAAGTCCACTTAATTTTGTGAAATAGATTTCACCAATGAAACTCAGTTCAACGACTACCTATGTTAAATGGGTATAGGCCATGTTTATTCCAACACATGTAAGGAGCATGTTAAGTTAATAATGAGGGGTGTTCACCTCATTGAAGACAAACATGAGCACGAACCCAACAAAGACCATAGACATGTCCTACCTCCTCAAAGATGGCACAATGTATTGTTAGTACACGTTATTTCAGAGGTTGGTGCAAGTAGAAATCGTGTGAATAAAATATTGAATATGAATACAAGGACACAGAAGAACCCAATTATTATTATTGTAGACTAAAACAGACATTACAATAAGTCTAATTTGACAAAGTTTATTTGTACGAAGCTAAAAACCTCACTGCCAAACCACTCCATACCTTCAGTACTTAAGTATATCTTCAATGTAGAGGTGAGCAAAAAATCGAGTGCTCGATTTCGAACCCAGAATCAGTTTGGACCCGGCAGGTACGAACCGGGACCCGGTTAGATCGGTTCTAAGACCAGTTCCAAAATTTAGGACCTGGTTGTAACTGAGCCGATACCAAGTCCTGAAAATTTGGACCCGGACCCGGACTCGAACCTATTCTCAGCACCCAGTCAAAATTTAAAGAATTTTGATGAAAAGATATAAAAAGTAAACTCTTATTCTTCAAGTGATGTATCTTTTATACAGAGACCCAACTCCTAGATACCTCAATTTAACCTTTTGTTTTTTTTTTTTGCTTTCAATTTATTCCTCAATTTGCTCTTTTCTCAACTGCGATGGATTTCTTTCTTCAAGCTTTAATTCTTTTTCTCATGAGCCATGTTGCTTACTACATGTTTGTTTTTATATTATTTTAATGATTTACATCTTGTTCTCTCTCTATTTCAGATAAAGCAAAATAATTTTTAGGCTCTCGTTTATTTTGTAATCTTGATTTGTGGGCTTTTGAAACATTGTCTTCAATTCTCTGAGTTTATTTTAAAGTATGTGAATCTTCTTTATTACTTATTTCATATTTAATTTAGCCTTATAATTTGGTTTTTAGGAATTTAGCTCCAGATTTAGTTCTTAACTTCTTTCAATTACTCACCCTCCCTATTTTATTAAGGGGAAAATGAAAATCATAAAAATATTATTTAAAAACTGGGTACCTAGAACTGGACCGGGTCCAAATTCTAGGACCCAGTTCCAACCGGGTCCAGCTTTTAGGGCTTGGTTCCAATCAGGTCCGATTTCAGTTCCTAAAATTTCAACTGAGTATCCGGTTGTGCTCACCCCCAGTTCAATGGTTGGCTCCAACAAATGTCGTACTTAATATAACTATATAAATAAGTTGCAATTATGTAGTTGGCAGTTAGATTCGACTATAACAATTATGGCAACGTGCTTCCCCAACGA
>NCQT01103028.1:0-10758 GCA_002740465.1 Stenocereus thurberi
GTGTGTGTGTGTGTATATATATATATTCACACACACGCACACATACATAGAACCCAAATAAGAGAAAAGTAAAACAAATGCTCAATATCATCAATCCCTCAACAAACCAACACAATAAAGCCACCTTAAACTCAATTATTCCCAAAACCACCCACTACATAGATAAAGTGGTGCTTCATAAATTTGACTTAAAGGTAGGAATATGTGTTTAGCCAAGGGCTAGGATGAACGGATCACAACAAAAATGGAATAAAGCTCAAAGGGGCTAACAAAAGGAATAAACAAGTAACACAATGGTAGGCTATTTGGCTATGTGGCTAAAATGTCCAATAACAAAGAATGCCTCTATCATGTCATCAATGTGCACATGCTAATGTGGCTTTGAATAAGAATCTAGGCAAGTTCTAGAGATGTAAGGTGGAAGAGTCGTACACATGAAAGAAACATGAGACTAAATATAATAAATTAGTCCAAAAAAGGCTCAAAATCTCACGGGATATCTACCAAAGTCTCAATTGGTTCATGAAATGATTCCCATGTACCAACACTAGTGCTAAGAACTTTAAGAGATAACAAAGTTCTCAAACAAGACAAGGGTCATAAAAGGAGATATTTACAAAACCTTCACAAATTTTAGCATCATTAGGGATTACAAATCAGAAGTTACTCAAACTTATGAAAGTTATTGTGCCTAGCAAAAGCGTCATTGGAGGTTATCTCAAATCAATCCACACCATCCCTACATAAAATCCTATATGCAAACCTAAAATGCAACTAAATGCAAAATACTAATGCGAACAAAAAGAAACCTAAAACTATATGCTCTAACAAGTATGCAAACTAATAACCAAATTAGAATGCATAGAAACTACCCTTCCCTCATGCTTCGATAAAACATTATTATTCAAAGGAAACAAAGGAAGAGAAGAGAGATGGAAAACAAAAGAGAACAATCTCACCAGGTTAGATGTTGGATACACCTAAGCTAAGGCCTCCTCGCAAACAGGGCACATGGAGCATCAGTCACTCCATTACAACTTCAAGACTCTTCCCGTCAAAATTAGATGCTACTAAAGCATACAGGAGCTTATTGAGCACCACAGCATGGAACTCACAAGCATGGCAGTAAGAGAATATCAAGATAAGAACATTGAAGAAAGCTAGCGCTCTCCTCATCAAAACAAGTACAATAGAAAAATCAAAAGAGAAATCAAAGAAAGTATTCCACATGATTTTTCCAAACTTATTCACTAGGTACATGAAATATGAGTCAAGGGAGGCATTCTACCTACTACAGTAACCTAGGGACATAGAATTATCAATTTTCCCATCAAGCATACTAAACATGTTATCCTCATAGCCCAAATCAACAATAGCATCACAAATCATAGGATTATCAATGGGCACATCAAGATAATACTTGAGGGAAGGAGAGGGTTGTAACTACATAGGTGACAAGTGGGAATGATCAAGAGGATTAAGGAGAACATTATTATCAAAACCAAGGCTAGGAGACTCCTCATTCATAAACACATCACGTAATCCCTCCAAAGGAGTCTCAACTAGATTATGCACCTCATTTAAAATATCTTCTAACTTAAAACATGCATCAACAACATCAAACCTAGTAACTCCCCCAAAAGGTTTAACCATCTCGAGCCTCGTGCACTGAACTAAAGGAAATGATAAATCAACTAAGGTTAGGACAATATCAGTATTGTCCATGGGTGATGCAAAGTTAGGTTAAGCATAGCATGCATAATAAAGACACGAATTAATATCATAGTCAGAAGATTTACACAAGTCACACCAAAAAGAGACATAATAAGATTTAGAGTAGAATGCACAAGGATCAGGGAATGAATATCTAAAAACACGACTAGTCTTCTCAAACTCAAATGAATCCCAAGCAATTCACTCAAGCAAATACCATGCCTCATTAATATTTTTACCATGAAAATCCCAATATTTAAAAAGAATATGGGCTTTACTATTCACACCCTCATTAACAATGTCCAAAATTTTTCATTTACCCATACAATAACCACATTAAGCACAAAAAACAGTTAAATGCTTAAAATAACTCCAAAATAATTCATGCCGAATTGGGGAAAATGGAAAATGCCCATGGTTTTTTTTTTCTCAAAAATTTTTTATCTTAAAATTTTCAATTGTTCTTTTTTTGGGCAAAGAAAAACTAAAACGCTTAGTAAAACCTATCGGAAAAACCTAATATCCAACGCTAGTCTCCGGCAACGGCGCCAAAAACTTGATAGGGCCGCAAGCGCACAGTGGCGTAGTAGCAAATCAAGGTCGATCCCACGGAGACCAGGTTGATGTACTGGGTTATATTCCATCGAGATAGGCTAAGCGAATCCAAGATTTGATATTGAAATGTTAATAATAAACTATCTAATGTAATGGATAAAAATCAAGGAATTAAACAAATCAAGCAAATTTCCCAATCCAAAATATCAAAGTGGCACTTTTTCCTCCAATGGTTATTTTAAAACCGATAATTGAAGTTTCACAACCGTCTTTCAAGGTGAAGTGAAATACCTAAATCTAACCAATTACCATTTCTTAAGGGCTCTCGATTTATTTAGGTTCATTAAACATGCGACTATCAAATCTATGGTTTCTCAATCGATGAGACTTTCTCAAGACTCCACACAATCAAGTCAAATCCTAGGATTCTGGTATTAGAATTTCGCCTTTTAGTTCTTCATCCAATACCCAAAACATGAAAGAAAGTGATCAAATTCCTTACAAGATAATAAACTTCTTGCAAGATAATAAACTTTTAGAATTCGATAAAACAATCCAACAAATTGCAAAGTACCAATTGATATCAACACAAGATCAAGAAATTAACAAATGTTTTCATAAATCCAAAATCAAACAACAAAGATAATCAAAATTACAAAACATAAATCTAAATTTAGATAAGAGAAGAAAAGAGAAGAGAAGAGAAGAGAAAATAGATGCTCAGCCAAGATCGCACTTGAACCGCCGTGCAAACCCGGAATGGAGTTCTTGAAAATCTTCACTTCAACTCACTCTCTCTACCTCTAATCTAATCCAAATCTTAATCTAATTAATAAAATTGGAGAGAAGAAATGGAATGATGGGATGATGATTTTTTTTTCACCTACGAAAATGGCCTTATGTACAGAGAAACACAATCAACTTCAGCCACATGATGAGGAAAAACGAACAAGCTAGCAGTTATACCTCCACCATGGGCAGAACGTGGTGCTTGCTGGGTCTGAAATCTTTTGCTCTTCTTTTTCTCCATTGGCATAAGACTTGAGGTACCTCTGTAGTGGCCAATATGCACTCAAATGAAGGTCAATTGTTAGGTCAAATGGTCTAAAATCCTGCAAAAGTCACCAAAAGAACCATACCTAAGTATAAAACGAGAATACGAATATAAATTTTAAATAAAGCACTCAATTCTCCCTAAAAATGCAACCAAATGACCTCAAAATAGTGTGCACTTTAAACAGTTATCAAGCATATAACATAACATAATTAAAATGATCACACATGAAGTTTATGTTTTTGATGTGCTAAACCAATAAAAGGATTAAACTTGCATGAACTTGGATATCTTGTATGGAATTTAGGCTTTTATATTTTCCATTGAATCCCTAGTTTTGGCCATAGTGAATTGGTGCCATTGATGGGAGGACTTTAGTCCTTACCATCGACTATACATTCACCCTAGGTCCCAACTCTTAGCTAATTTACCTTGGAGTAAAGTTGACCCCTACTCCGGATTGTGGGGATTGTTGTTCTTGAAAATCATTTTCAAGAAGGTTTTGTATTTTCCCTAAAACAATGGTGACGACTTTACTTTTCTTTGCATATCTCAAACTTTCTTAAAGCATATATCAGAAGAGCAACATTGCTATATTCTTCTTTCTTCTTCTTTCCTTCTTCTTTCCTTCCTAACCTTCTTCCTATAATAGTCATCCCATTGAATTGGCCACACATTTTGCAATGATCACATATTATTGCCTTTCCACTAAAAATCCACTTCTTGAACTGCCAACTCAACTTTTGCATCTATGAATTTAACCTCTTTAGGGAAGTTCTTACTAATATCCATCTCAATAAGCACCCTAGCAAATTTTTTGTCTTAGAATTCATCTCTATAGCTCAATCAATAGCTAATGCCTCCTTATTGAACTGGCTATTTTACTTAGATTATCCCTTCCAAAAAATTTCAGGTCAAGCTTGGGAAACTTAGTCCAAAATAGTACTTTAACATTCAAATCCTTATTGATTAGATGTCTGGTAGCCTACATTATTATTACCATGGTTTTTTAAATTAAAATACACAAAGTTGAGCTTTAAAATCTCATTTTTCTCTAGCATAGAGTGAAAACATGCTAAAAAAAGTCCCCCTAGATTAGCAACAACTCTGTCAAATCCTTGTTTCACTGAACTCTTTTCAAAAACCCCTCAAACACATGTATAGGGGGATTTTTCCCAGCAAAAAACAAAGAAGATTGCCAAAACTTTATCTCAGATTGGACTCAGCATTGTCAATACGTCGAATCTTCATATCATTGGTGAGTTAAAGAGGTAGATAACATAATTGATGACCCTAAATTAGCACACTTACTGTATTCATACCAATTCCTTCCGTTATACGCTCAACCTCGACAGCCTAGAAACTCAACGCTATTCTCCTTCTTAGCACATCAATCCAGTTCGAAAAATCTAGCTTTGAGTTTAGCCTTATATACTTGAAGCTCATTCTCTGAAGATCAAAGCCTACTAGCTGAATGCAACATTGTAGTATTAGTTACCATTTTGTTGGTGTAGGGTTTTTAATCAACTGTAACTCACTCGATAACCAGGTCCAAAACATTCGATAAATATGATCTCCACTAGTAGTATAATCTACTGTTGGATCCTACGTAACTCTAGCTAGGGTGAAATTAAAATATTTTTTGGTGGATTTCCCTCGCCTTTCTTACTATTGATGACAAAAGCTTTCCGCCTCTAAACTTTCTCTTTCATCCCATTGTTTAGATACTTAGATTTGAACTATTAGTATATATTTCATTTGAATAACATTTTATTTTGTTGTTATTTGAAAAGCGTGAAAATATGATGAAATAAATAGTTAATCTTATCCTAACACATCGACTTGTTTTCAGTTAAGATTACTAGAATCGAGATCCTAGTTAGAGTCAATTAAGGATTCTTAGAATTGAGACTGTGGGATCGAAACAAGGATGGGAAGAATCTATTTCTTATTAGAAACAGTGAAATTTTTTTAAGAATTAAAAAAAATTCAACATCCATAAATAAAATTTAAAAACCAATTAACCATATTTTGTAAAAAAAAAAGATACAAAATTATATCATTCTCATGAATTCATGAGTATAATTATGTGAGAATATTACGATGTTTATATAAAATTGTGGATCGAATTGTAGAAACGTATAATTGCATTACAATCCTACTGCACACTATTTGAACAAAACGGGGATCGAAGATCCTAATGATTCTAAATTTCTAGTGAGACCTGGATCAATGAAGGGTTTTTGGGTCATACACCATAAGATCGTAAGATCCAAATCAAGATATTCATAACCATGTTTTCAATATTTATTTACTCTGGTCATGTTAGATAATTTAGTCATTAGCGACCTAAATTCATATTGTGTGATGCCATGGAAATTCCATTACATTTTTAAACTAATATTTAGCCTATTTAATGCAGCGAAAATAACCTAGTAGGCATCACTGTCGTATTTCACACGAAAAGACAAGGCAAAAGATAATTAATTGAAATAAACGAAAGTATAAACCAAAATCAAATGTTAAAGATCAAAATCAAAAGTCAACTCAGTCAACTACAACTCTAACATTATTCGATGCAAATAAAAGTTTAACTAAACATCTATGCAGCCTTTCTCACATCCTATCTCCATGCAGCACATCAATACCTAAAAACTAAACATTTCAAAGAGTGAGACGGAGATCAATAATGCCTACCCCTAATTGCAAAACACCTACTTAAATTCATTTCAAATATTTAGGGGTGAGAGAGAAATATTAAAATAGTTCGAAAAGACTTATTCTCAAATAGTTCAAGATCTTCAACTTTAAACAATAACCATTATCCAAAATCAAAACAAGTCAATTTTCCTTACTGAGCAACCCCATCAGAAGGTCTCATAGCCTTCCGTCGAATAACCTATATGGATTACCATAACCCATCTTGGCATACGTCCATCTACAATGGTACGTACCCGAAAACCGCATGCTATCACTTAGGGGGACTGACTTGTCTCAATATCAAGGTAATCCACCCAGATCTCAAGAGACACCCTCCCTAGTTTGTCTCAATATCAAGGTAAACCTATCCTAATCTCAGGAAGCACACTCTCGTAAACTTGCCTTAGTCTTTCGCTTTAGGATTTAGTATATTACAAAATTCTATTTGGCTTCCTGAAAGCCCAACCCATCCTAACAATCTTCTATTAATTTAACAAAATGACTTAAAACATGAACTGCTCAAAGAAAGCATTCAATTACAACACAACATTCCACGTTCAGAAAATCATAGAATCGCAAGTTGCTGTTCACATTTTACACATAAGGTCTCCTTGTCATACAATGTCATATAACTATTCGTAAACATCCAAAATCATTTTAAAAGATGAATCACGGGGAGTTAAGGCATATACATTACCTCGAAGAAGCATAAGTACCTAACCTGAGCTCGATCTAAAGTAATGGGCCTAAATGATAAAAATTAAAGTGTCACAACATGGACTAAACCAAGTAAATTCTTACACCCAAAACTATTCTTTTTCAACCCAAGAGTCAATCATGCCACAAGGATCACTTCAGTAGAACTAACGCCCCTAGATTCTGATTTTTATGAACTCATGCCACTTTTAAAAGCTCAAATATTGAACAAAACAAATAGTGAAACTTAAGCCTATTAGCGCTTTAGGGTGGTTTCAAGTTAGGGTTCTGCTGCTACTTGTAGAAATCATATCTTCACCTACAAAACTCATATGAAGGTATTCAAACACAATGTGGAAAGGTATTTTCGTCTACTACAACCTTTGTTTATGAACACATTTCCTAAAATCCATAAAAATTGCCTCAAAACTTCACTTCTTTCCACACAACTAGTTTCAGTCTAGAGTTACGCAATATTGGGAGAAAATTTATGTTTCTCTTGTTTTAAGCCCAAAATTCATGATTCAACATTACTATGAAAATAGACTCATGGATCTACATATACAGCTTTTCACAATTTGTGGGACAACACATAACAGCAATTTAATCAGTGAAGTTGGGTCATTGCAGGGGCAGTTTTTGGTATTGACAAACCCTAAATTCCATGCANNNAATGACAATNNNNATACAACTAAACTCACCCAAATCAATCAAAAACTATTCCTAATCATTAATAACAACTCTAAAATCAACAAAACCTATCCAAGCTCCCTTTCAAGAGAGGTTTTGAAGAGAAAGTTTTGTGTTTACCTTTATATAAGAGTGAGAGGCGATATGGCTATATGAATGCTTTCAAACTGCCCCAAAATCTGAGAATCATGTAGCAACATGAAAAAGAAGTTTAGAGTTTAGAAACTAAGTGGATTTAATGTAAAAATAAATTCTTATGAGTGTAAAAATTTTAAACTCAAACAAGTAAAAAAAGCCTAAACTTTCTCACCCAAAATGAAGGAGGAATGAGGCTTGGTGAGTTGGCCAGGTAGCAGGGTGGGTGGCCAATGGCCTGGTGGTGGTGGTGGCAATGAGCTAGTAGTGGTGGTGAGGAGAGGGAGAGTGAGTGTTAGGGCTGTGGGGAAGAGAGAGGAGTGAGATGAGAGTGATGGGGGGGAGCTCTTTCACGTAAAAAAATAAGGGTTGTAATTTTTTATGTGCATGGATGCCCATGGCTACCAAGAGGGGGGGAGAGAGGGGGGTCTAGGGTTTAATATACACTCCCCAAAATACTTCTCAATTTAAATTTTAAAAATTTGAAATTTGAAGAGAGAAAACTTAATGAGAAAATATGAATTTTACCAAATAACAATAATAAAAAGGAAAATAATATGTCAATGTTAATAATCTAAATTTAAAATATTTAAAGCTTGGATTTGGGTCGGAAATAGCAAATGATTTGGGCCCGGTCAGAAATTCTAACTACATGAAGGCCCATGCTAAAACACTACTCGCGAGCTCAAGCGACTAAGGAACATGTTAACCATTATTCGACGATTACAAATATGAAATTTCTAGGTTTTACATTCCACCCCTTAAAAGATGTTTCATCTTCGAAACTTCACAAATGACTCAGTCATAATCATCTAAATTTCGAAGGTTTTATATGTTCTACCTGTGCGGATGACCCGTAAGTAGGGCAATGACAACTATGAGATTACTACATTTACACTGATGGCATGATCACTGAAGAAGGCAAAGTTTAACCATAATTGTACAATTGTCAACTATAGTACTTAAAGGGTCAATTTAAGAGGGAGCGGAGAAACCAAGCTATAAGTCCTTATCTGATTAGTAGTGTATGAACTAAATAATCATGAAAATCTCAGCAAACTTGCAAAAATTGTAAAATCACTTTCACTACAACAAATCACAATCATTAATCCTAAAAATCTAATATAGGCAGAAGAACAAGAGAAAATCATAAGCAATATACCAAATTTTGCTCAATACCAGGGAGAATGTTGAAGACATTAATGATTCGGTCTTAACACATGTGAAAGGACAAGTGATATATTGTACTTGAATGAATGAATTGCAAATGAAAAAGAAGAATATATTGAATGATTAAAAAACCAATGTCTCAAATTGACTCTGTATCTAAGCACAATTGTGGCTAAATAATAATCTACCTCTAATAGAAATTGAAACTAAAACTAATAAAGCATAAAACTAAATCTAAAGAAAACTAAACAAAAGTTACATTTTTAAAATCTTAAACAAGCTATTTCTAAATAAGCAAATAATGTTTTTGAAGTGGCTAATGCATAAAGCAATAAAACACAAGACTGCGGCAATGCAAGTAGCTACTAGCATGCATGGATGAAGGTGGTTGAGCGAATAAGTGTTTGGATGAAATCAAGGGTCTAACAGCTTTTGTGTATATGCATGGGTGAATCATATCCCTCGTTGCCTAGCTTGGATGCAAGCTAGTTTAGTGATATCTGCCAAGATTCAATGTGAATCATGTGTTTTCATGGTTTAATCTTATAATCTTCTGTATGGAGGTTTCGTTAAAAGCCGAAGGCTATTTCCACTTTGAGATTTGGTTAAAGATGTTTCTTAAGATTAGGGTAAGTTGTCTAGGGAACAGGTCCAGGAAGCTTTGATATATTTTTTTCCAAAGTTGCTTTTGAGACTTTATTAATTATTATTCAGGTGCAGTTGTGGCTAGGGGTGTATTCTAGCCGAGCGAGCTTGAGCTTGGCTAAACTTGTTATGATGGGAATCAGAGAGGAAAAATTGGGGAAATTCTAGTGAGAGAAACAGAAGAAGAGAAAGATGTTTTAGAGAGGAGCAATTTTTTCATTCATTTTGTTTCTGTACACTTAGTAGAAATACATATATATATATGTATAAGCCCCACTCTCATATTTAATTTACATTTGCCAGCTAAGCTAATGATAATTGCATCAACACCGTAGGCCCGTAATAAACTTTGCTTGTTTGTTGGCTAACAACTGGAAGGTGGCTCAACACCCCCCTCAAGCTGGGAGGTGATTGAAACATCCCTAGCTTGTGAAGTAAAGTCTGAAACTGATTAGTGGGTAAGACTTTTGTAAACACATCCGCAAGCTGCTACTGTGTAAGAAGATAGGAGAGTTATAGGAGCCCTTCTATAACCTTTTCCCTTGTGAAATGACAATTAATTTCTATATATTTTGTACACTCATGAAAAACGGGATTCTTGACGATGGATATTGCTGACTGAATGTCACAATGGAGAGTGACAGGTTTGACGGACGTGATTCCCAATTCAGGAAAAAGTCTGACAACCCAAGTGATTTCAGAAGCTGTCTAAGCCATTGCTCGATATTCCACCATAGAGGAAGATCTGGAATCTGTATTTTGCTTCTTGGACTTCCAACTAATGGGGGAAGAGTCGAACAAAATAATATAACCTGAATCTGATCGCGTAGTAGACGGACAAGATGCCTAATCTGAGTTAGAGTAAGCTTGGATATGCAGCTAATATGATCCATTGAGTAAGATGCCCTGACCAACTGTGCCTTTGACATACCTGAGTGTACGCTGGAGAGCTTTGCAATGGCTATTGCGAGGAGCTTGTATGAACTGACTTAGCATTTTAACTGTGAAGCTCAAATCAGGCATTTTCATTGGTTAAGAAATTAAGTTTCCCAATAAGAGTCCTATATATGATAGGATCAAGCAAGAGAGCTCCTTCTTCAGGGAGGAGCTTACAGTTAAGAGGTAGAGGGGTGGCTGTAGGTGAAAGATCTGAGAGATCACTGTGTTGCAAAAGTTCAACAATGAATTTTTTTGGAGAGAGAAAAATTTCATTTAATAAATGAGCCACTTCAAGACCAAGGAAATAGTTGAGATATCCTAGGTCTTTGATACCAAACAAGATATTGAGCTTAGCTTTAACAAAAACAATTTCTGCTGGTTAGAGCCAATAATGAGAATATCATCTACATAGACCGCCACCATTGTAATATGAGTAGATGATTTGTTGATGAACAGTGAAT
>NCQT01103106.1:16519-30829 GCA_002740465.1 Stenocereus thurberi
TCAAGGAAATAGTAGTATATAAAACAAAACTGTATAATACCAAAAACACCCTAACTCTAGAAAACAATTCTGGAAACTAGAAGAGTTGTTCTAAATTTGATGTTTAACTACATAAAATGTTGGCTAAAATCAAAGAGAAAAACTGAGTGATCTCACATCTTCATCCAAGCAGTGGCAAAATGCTAGAAGTTGGAATGATCAGCATCCAGCGTCTTCAAGTATCTATAAATAAAGCAGGAAAAAGTAGTAAACCTGTGTTCATATAAAGAGATTACCAAAAATAAGCACACCAGAAGTTTTAGTAACAAGAGTCCACTTCATTTGTTAACTACAATATTTTTAAGCCAAACTTTTCCAATCTGCACACTACTTTATGAGCTACGCAACCCACATGCAGTAGCAACAGTAGCCTGTATTTGACTAAAGAATCATGGTCAGTCATAAAAACATATTAACATTAGACATCCATATATGGGGCTACTAAATTTGTGTGCTATACAGCGCACCTATAGCAGCAACAACAACCTGTACCAGCAAGCAATATGTATAGAGAAAACACAAATTGACATCCATATACTGTGATGGACATCCGTAAGTAGCTCCTAGGAATGTACTATCTAGATTTTAGGCAATTTTGTGACAAATGGCTATTTTTGAACTGTTCTTTGTGTGTGCGACCAACCCTCTTAAGCCTTTTCTGAAGTAGTTAATGATGATTATTTACTCATTATGTACTCTTCATATTTTCTAAGTAGTAGGGAAAAGTATGCATGCTGTCTTATATATGTATAGAGGTGCTAAGAAAGTTCCATTATTCTATGACTAAGAGGCAAGTGCTGTCGGTTGTTCATCACCTTTTGCATACAGTCCAGGTAGAAATGGCCCCAAGGCCTATTAAACCTCATAACTGTGATCTTTTTTTTTTTAACCCTCTACTACCTGTGATTAATGGAATCATATGGTTGACTATTGTGAGTTAATGTATCATTCTTAAATTGAAGGTCTGTCTGCTTTGTTCTGATTAACTAGAATTTTGTTTTTCTGCTTAACAATTGATTTGAACTTGCATTTGCCAAATGAATCTAGTTCCAAGGACATAATAAAGTAGCCCCGAGGGAAGTATACCGTTTAGCAGTTAGGACTCGATCATTGTATGCAACTGTTTCTGGGGGTTTTTGAATACATGTTCTCATGTTTAGGTTGAAGGAACCTTACCAGATGCGACAAAGTTGATCACTATCCATGACCCTATTGCCTGTGAAAATAGAAATTTAGGGCTGGCTCTTCAAGGTTCCTTCCTTCCTGGTAAGGTTTGTGCTTAGGGAGCTTCCAAGCATAAATCTGATATTAATACTAAATGTGGATAGTACCTTCCTAGTATTGCTGCAACAACAACCAGCAAGCAATATGTATATTACCTTCCTAGTAGTACTGCATAAAGAATGCCAACAGCAAGTAGAGTGGCCTAGCATACATCTGATATTAATACTAAATGTGTTCTCTACCATAAGCATAAGAAAACAGCTAAAATTGACTGCTTGTTTACTAAGCATATTAGAGAGAAGGCATGGGTTTAGGTGAATGTGCAATGCATGGGAATTTTTATGGTGTGCAACACCAAAAGCATGTAACCAGCAACTATACCGTAGGTAGCCTACAGTCACCACCACCAAATTACAGTACTAGCAGCCATAATATCAACCATAACACAACAGAATCTCACACCATCCAAATATCTCCCAACATTTAACCCAAACCAATTTTCAAAGAACAATGTAAAAATTGAAATTAAGTTCGAACCTGGATTTTCATGTCCATCGCGTCCAGTAGACGGTGGACGAGTATTGAATTGTTGAAAAACAAGATCCTTGATCTTCATCATTTCACTTTCAACTGACTCCACGCGATTTTGAAGTTTTTCATTTTCTGCTTCGACTATAGCCAGATGATTGGTAAGAACTTCATTCTTTCTTCTTGTAGCATTCAGTTCAACTTCAACCCCAGCTCTAGTAGAGTATGATCCCCTAATATCTTTTGGCTATACTCCTCCCCCAAGGCCAAGTACTTAACTTTGAGATTTTGACTTGAAAACCTTTTCAGCAACCTACCAATTGCAAAGAAGTTATGCATAATCAACAATGCAGAGATGACTTATTTATCATCTCTTATTTATCATCCAAGTATGCTGCATGAGTTTTTTTTTTTTTTTTTTTTTTTCAAAAAAAAGATAAGTAAGCTTTAGTTACTCCCTCATACTAGACAATGCATAACAAAGGACTTGTATGTATCTAATCATGCTTCCTTTAAGTAGCATCCATGACTGTCCTTCACCAAGAACTCACAATGGATCAAGATCTCTTACAAAATGCACATCTAAAACATAGACGTTCATGAGATTCATTCTCAAACGACACAACACAACACATAAACACAATCTTTCAATCTAGCGCATCTTCTCAAGTGCCACACTTTCTTAAAGGATGAATTAAAAAAGAGATGCTCATGATATTTATTCTCAAAGTTGCACAACACATAAATATAATCTAGCAATCTACTATAAACAACCAGACTCTCTCAGAGAAACCACAACAAAAATACAAAAGCTCATAACATGCATTCTCAAAGCCTTTGTGAAAGTGAAGAATCTTTTTCAAGAACACCCACCTCCATTTGTGAAAGTGAAGGATCTTTTTCCATAATATCTCGGATTTCATCCTTAATTAAAAAAAAAAAGCACATTAACAATTTGTACATTCCAAAGAAAGTTGTTGAGCTTCAATTAACTATACGTACATGTTTTTGAGCTATCTCTGGAGTAGGGATAACAATAAAATCCGTACCCATTTAAAACCCGCAAAATCTGTCCCATTTAAAACCCAAATGGGTGGTGAAAATGGGTTTTAAATGGGTATTGGGCGGATATTGGAAAACGAGTATGGGGATGGGTACGGGTATGGGTACGGGTATGGGTATAGCCCTCACCCACCCCATACCTGTCCCCTACCCGTACCCATTTTTATAATAAGAAAAAAATTATTTTCAATTAATATTTTTTCGGTTTGAGTCCAATCCAAATCGTTCTAACAAAAAAATTAGTCAATAATGTATTTGATTTCACATTTCTAAACAATATATTCCCAAAATATCACAACTTTGTAATATTATAATGATAAAAATATATATCGTACTTGGATATGGGTTTTATATGGATATTAACTTTCATTTTCTATGTCAACCAGAATAAAACCTGCAAACCCGCAAAATCTGATGGGTATGACATGAGTATTTTTTAAAATACCCGATGGATATGGGTACAGATATGGGTGATTTTCGAAAACAGGTATGGGTAAGGATATAACTCAACCCATCTTGTACCCACCCCCTTGCCATCCTACTCTGGAGTTGCAAGCTCAGTACCCTTTTTATGAGTTTTACCGAACATTTGAAAAAAAGGCTCATTTTCAATCTTGGCACCATGTTCCAATACCAAATTGGCATTCAAATATAACAATCACATGCGTGAAATTGCAAAAAAAAAAATCTAAATTTCATAATTACATTACCAGCTCCTAAGCAACTTGCCGATAAGGTTTACTTCCTGTTCTATGGAGTCTATCTTTCTTACAACATGACCAAGCACTTGCTTTCTAAATTTTAGAAATGACAATAAAGTAAGATAAAATTTGTTAGCAATTAAAATGATTATTAGTTATAAAACAAGAAAGCAATATGCAATGAAAAAGAAATCATTCTACTATGAAACCTTATAGGGATCCTTTGAATAGATCTCTTTCACAAGTCATTCCCACTCATACTTATCGAGTCCACTAGGTACATGATCTAAAGCTTGTCGTTAGCGCACCTCTTTAAAGCAGCCCTCCAATTAGTCCACAACTCATGCATGTGTTTCAAAACGTGTTCACGATACACTTTCATATCATCATTAGAGAAAACATTCTACAATAAAATAAAAAATACATAGACACAGCGTTAACGCCAGCATCAATCATCATTGACATATACGCATTTAGATATATGTGACTTTTTAAAGAATTACTCATACCGTTGCCGCCTGCCACATGAGTTCCAATCGTCTATCATCAACATCTTTCCATCTATATACCCTTAGGGGGCAAATGTTAGCATCACGAACTATAATTCCAAAGTGTCTCACAAAAACCATAATTCTCTCCAACAACACGATTATGGTAGAATTCTATTGGAAGTTCTCTCCGGATTTGAGCTTTGCAAGCTCGTTACATTTGTTTCTACCTTGTGTTTTTCCACTTCTTTTGTCTAGCTTTCTCTTTTTGGAGACACCTCCTGTGATCAAGTTCCAAGCATAAATAAAACATAAATAATTACAAACTTAGTTTTAAAAGGCGTGAGGCGCACTGAGGTGCAGAGGGTCCCAAGGCGAGAGGTGAAGGCGCATGCATCATGGACGTGAGGCACACCTTTGCATTAAAATGCTTCCAAATCAATCCTAAAGCATAGTTTTGACAAATAAGACAAATGATGGTGTCAAAGAAGTGATTAGACAACAACAATACTTCTTTGTAGGATCTACAGACTTTGAAGAGATCGAAGGATTACTGCATGGGTTAGAATCTTTGATTTCAATTCAATATTCAATAGCCAAGTCCTAATACAAGTGTCACAACTCACTGATTCAACATTTTAATCAAAACAAAACAAAATTTGAAGTAATTATCAATTCATCATAATGCGACAAGTGGACAACAAGCAACAAACCCCCCTAAATAATTAAAGCCCTGAAAATTTGCTACTGTCTACATATCAACTCGAGTCTCCCAAAAAAAAAAGAAGGAAACAGCCATTTACTGGTATAGCAATGCGCAGAGGGAGAGAGGGAGAAAGAAAGTAAGAGAGAAGGGGGATAAAACCATGACCATGGCCAACAGACGTGGTCGATCAAGAAAAAAAAGAGGATGAGAAGCAAGAACAGTAGCGAAGAGTGTCGCGAACGAATGCAAAAGCCACAGTCAGGGCTGAAATCATGGAAGAAGTAGGGGAAAGAAAAAAAATCGAAGCAGAGAAGGAGAAGTCAGGGATTCGTACCTGAAGAAGTTAGGTCTTTGGCCTTCTATGTTTTCTTTGAGGTTTTGACGAGTCGGAAGCATAGGAGAAGAGCAGAGAGAGAAAGTTTAAGCNNGAGCAGCAAGATAGGTGCTGATTTTTTTAAAAAAAATTTCCTTTTTTCCTTCTACTGCTTCTTTAAGATCAATGAAGCGTGCCTTTTTGTCGCCTTGTGCCTCGGTGCACTTAAGCCCATGTCTCACGTAGCCTTTTGAATTCACCCCGCCTCACTGCCCTTGAAGTGATACAGCTCTCGCCTTGCGCATCATTGCGACTAGGCGCTCCTCAAGTGCGCTTTTTTAAACTAAGATTACAAAAATAAAATTTAGTGAAAAAAGAAAAGCTAACCATCATTATTTCTTCCTCATTTTGAAGTGTTTCTATCGCATTGTCATACTCTACCTAAGCTATCTCAATAGCAGGTTCAGATTCTCCTAACGCACTGTTGAAATTATAAGCACATTGAGGATTATGTAAATCCTCATCTTTTGAGGATAATATAACATCATTCTCCGAGAATGATGCATTATCATTATCATCATTGTCAGCATCAATCCCATCATCCAAAACATCATCCTCATGGACTCGTGCAGAAGGAGGAGAACCAGGATCACTAGAACTAGAGAAATGTCTCATTGGATTGAAGGGATCTCCATCACTAGAATTAGCTCTAATTGAAGAGTGTCTCATCAATGAACCATCTATTGATTTATCGATAGTAGGAGGACTCTCAACATAACCTTTGTTATCAGCACCCCAACCTTTGTTATCAGCACCCCTCTCCTGAAAACAAGTATTATGGCTTTTGGACGTATATAGTTCATGCAATTTCCGTCCACGACCTAACATACCCGGTGCTGTGAACATCTGCCTATCAGACCTTGGCATGGAAGACTTATTTCCTAATCCATTCCTTGCATCAGTAGAAGTCATCTTCCTACAATAAGAAAAAAGCAAGGTAAAGGTAGTCATTTTCCATGAAACAAACATGTTAACACATGCTAAAGAATCAATGGACACATTGAGATTTGCCTCTTAAGCTGGAATGAATTGGATGCCGTAAGGTTTGTCGCTGGTACTATTGATGTCTTACTAGTCTTGTCATGGTAGTTACCATTGCCTTGTGGCCTTTCTTGCACTTGTTGTAAGTGTCCAGTGGTTGCCCTGATCAGTGTTGTGGTGGCAGCATTAACTGCTGTATAGAAATGTTGAACAATTTGAATAAAACTGAAAATAAGAAAGTAACAAACCCTTATTATGAGACAAGAAAGGATGAATGAAGCCACCTAACTTTCTAGCAAGTTAAATAAACATCGAATAAGTATTGTTCCAAATTTCTAAAATATGATACTTTTGTAGCATATGCAACCAAACATTGTATATACATTAAGTATCGTACCAAGTCAAAAATCAAATATGATAAACCCACATTCACCAAAAACCCATAATACCAGACAATAGGCCAGCCTCATATCTCTAATACCTTGTCTCAAGCCAAAAGTTCACAATTCAAAAATGAGCACCTATAACCCAAATGTCATACATTGATATGCTAATAATGAAACAAATATTAATAACAATGCCAATGAAAAATTTGGGACAAAAAATTAGTTAAAGGCATTCTAAAATAAGAAAAAAGAAATATTAACTTGGCAAATGTCAAGAGAACATCATTAATATAATCATTAAAGAAAGTGCAACTATATATCTCCCTTCCCCCTCTTTCTAGATCTCTGTTCACTATCTGGGTATGCTTCACTTTGATGACTAACACCATTTGGATCATCTAATGATGGCATTTCATAAGAGAAATGTGTTTGCGACTTGAGAACTATATGCTATCCTTTGTTCACATTATCAATTGCATAGAATGACTGATTTGCTTGACTAGCTAGGATAAACAGCTCATTAGTTTTTAATTGCCTTTTGCAATTAACACTAACAAAGTCATATTCATCCATTTTAATCCCTCTAATCTTATCATATACATCGAACCACTTATAACGAAATAGCACCACAGGTTTACTGCGAAGGTATTGTAGTTAAAATGCATCAGTCAAGACCACATAATAATCTATGTTTTCATCTCCATGGCCTGTATTTTCAATTACAACCACATGACTATTTTAAGTTGTAAACCTATTTTCTCGCTCTTCTGTATGAGATCTATATCCATTAACAATATACCCACCATAAGAGGTGACATATTGTGTCAGATCACGTGCCAGTGAAAGCAAATCTTCCATTTTTTCAGTCTTATCAACTTCATATAATCGCATTACCTAAAAAGATTGTGTACAATGTATTAAGATATGCATGTGCTACTATATATAGGATAATTAATATAGTATTGTATACTTACTTCGCACTAGAACGATTCTCTAAAGTTGGTACGCCATTCCTCCTCAGAAAATGCAGCATTAGATGGTTGGCTCGCAGAATATTGTCTGAATAAAACAAAAATGTTACTTAAGTTCACAAAAATTAATTTGGAATACAAAGCGTTTAAAAATAAAGAAAAATACTATCAATGCAAGACTTACTCTAGAAAAGGTTGGACCTTATCACAATTATTCAAAATATAGATATGAGCTTCGTGTAACTCATGTTTCTCAACATCAGTAAGAGGGATTTGAGGTTCAATTTACGTTAATTCTTCAGCACCTAATATATCAAAAAACATTGATAGCTCAATGAGCGCCTCTCGTACTGGTGCTGCACGAAGGCCATGCAAAGCTAGTGGTAATAGATGTTTGAGAATAACATGACAATCATGATTCTTGAGACCAGATATCTTGGTCTCCTTCATGTTCACACAATAAGATATGTTGGAAGAAAATCCATCAGGCACTTTTAACTCTTTCAAGAATTTGCAAAACATGCACTTTTTAGGAAGAGATAAAGTGTACGAAGCAGAAGGATCTTAAACTTGTCCCCATCTTTCGACAAGTGTAAATCGGATCTTAAACCCATTTGCTCTAAATCGAGACCGTCTTGGTAGTATCCTTGGTTTTTCCCTTGATATTCATGATTGTTCCAAGGATATGATCGCATATATTCTTCTCAATATGCATCACGTCCAGATTGTGGCGTAATAGAAGGTCTTTCCAATATGGAAGTTGAAAGAATATACTTTTCTGATTCCAATTATCTCCCCTCTTCTTATGAGATACCTTGGCCTTTATATGTGGAGCCTTAGTTAATACAAAATTCTCAAGATCTTTCACTTGATGAAGAATTTTATTGATTAAACTAGACTTTAGAGGTACACCATGTTCAATGGTTCCATCAAATAGATCTTTCTGTTTTCAAAATTTATGGTCCATAGGTAAATAGCGTTGTTGGCCCATGTAGCATTGCTTACTACTATAAGAAAACCTCATTGAGTGAGTCTCCTTCATGCAAATAGGGCATGCTAACTTCCCATTAGTACTCCATCCAGATAGCATACCATATGCAGAAAAATCATTAATTGTCCACAATAAACTTGCATGGAGTTGAAAATGAGAGCTAGAATACGCATCGTAGGTCTCAACACCCACTTCCCATAACTCCTTCAACTCCTCAATTAAGGATTGCTCAATTGCATCACCAGGACTATCAGGATTGAGAATGAGCATTGAAAGAATCATATTAGATTGTCTCATGCACAATTCAGGAGGCAAGTTATATCGAATCAAAATAACAGGCCAAATGCTATATGAAGTTTTAGAATTTGCGAAAGGTTAGAAACCATCACTGGGAAGGCCAGGTCTAACATAACGAGGGTCAGAAGCGAATCCTTTATACACCTCATCAAATGATTTCCATGTAAAAGAATCAATCGGATACCTTATTATTCCATCTTTCTTTCTTTTATCATGATGCCATCTCATCAAAGAAGCTATCTTGGAGGACATATATAACCTTTGTAATCTTGGCTTCAATGGAAAGTAACGCAAAGTCTTTTGATGTATTCTTTTACCATTTGGCCTATATTTGCCCTCATCATTACGCTTGTCAGTGCCATCTACATGCACCACATACCTCACATGTATCTAACTTCTCATCCTCCTTCCAATATAACATGCAATCATTCACACATGAATTGATTTTCTCATAAGAAAGTCCAAGATCTTTGATCATCTTTTTTGCCTCATAATATGAATCTGAAAAGTTTGATCCATTTGGCAACAACTCTTCTTTTATGAATTTTAAAAGCATGGTAAACGACTTATTACTCCATCGTCCTGAAGTTTTAATGTGAAGGAGTTTTACTAAAGTAGACATTTTTGAAGACTTATACCCATCATAAATAGGATCTTATGAATCCTTCAGTAGCCTAAAAAACCTCTTTGCCTCATTATTTGGCTCTTCTTCTTCTCTGTCATGATCGAGGGATTTTATATCATTAAAATTATGATACAAATCCTTTAAAATACCCTGCATTTCATCTATATCATCATCATCAGCAGCATCACCATTCATCTCGACACTAGGCTCACTGAATGTCTCCCCATGATGATACCAAAAGGTATACATTTTGACCATTTCATAAGCTAAGAGATGCCCATGAATTAGCTCACGAGTCCCAAACTCTATGTTAACATATTTCGTGCATGGACACCGGATGGACTCTGTCCCTAGTTTAGTAAATGCATAATCCAAGAAACTTTCCACCCCTTTTTCATAGTCTCCACTAAGGTGGTCTTTGAGGTTCATCCAATCCTTGTTGGTTGCCATTACCCCAAAATAATAGTTGGCTTCACCAAAAAAAAAAAAAAAGTACCTAGTATTTGGAAAAAAGAAGGAAAATCCATGTTAACCTAACTCAATTCTCACATCCATGTAAAAAGTAAAGCAATTTCATAGACACTACCCATCTTTAGGTGTCATTTGTGAAACACACATGCGCGATTTTCTTATCTTGGTATTTCTTGTACAAAGCACTACTTTCAAGCATTAGATTCTCTCACTTTCTAGGTATTTAGTTTGAATAGAATGAGATTCTCACACTTTCTTGTGATTCCCAAGAGAAAAATAAAGTAATTATTTGTTGTAATTTGGATAATCAAAGGTAAAGATTATCAAAGTCTTAAAACCATAAGGCAGCAAGATCGCTCATAGCATTTCATAACAATTGGTTAAGGGAAGTAATATGTAACAGTAAATATAATAGCTACAAATTATAATCTAAAATGTCAAGTAATACCTTCTTTCAAATGAAATATGTACACTTAACCCAAGCGTTAAACAATGAACCACCATCAATCACACATACATCGTCAACTGAAAAGAATGTAAATGGAGGGATATAAATACAAAAAAGGAAGGACTGCATGCCTTAACAAAATTAATAGTACCGAAAAATGAGAAACCATAAGACAAACCATAAGTATATATTATTATTAAATATATAGATTAAGAAATCAAATTCTAAATAGACAAGAAATCAGATTTTGATTTGTCAAAGTGGCAAACTTAAATGGAGTATTAGATGGGGAATTAAGTTTAACATGATTACACACATCTTCATGCAAAAGGTCACACTATTAAAGAATAAGAATTGACAAAAGCAGAAGAAATGGGGAGAAAAAGGTTGACTTAGGCAAATTAAAAGGCAAGAAAGGGTTTTAGCTTATGCACATATTCGTGTCTACCGGGCTGCCATGAATGCTCAAACGAAAATAATGAAGAACTAGTGCGTAAGCTTATATACTTAAAATGTACCTAGGTCTTGTGCATGAAAAAAAAAAGAAAAAAGAATTTAGAAGCAAGCATGCTCATTTCTTTTCATGGGCCATAGAGGGGCCCTATGAGCTTAAGTGGTTTTGCCAAGAGCTACAACTATGGCTTAGCTAATGCGCCTTCATCCTAAACCAAACGGTATGCTCTTTTCTACCCAATTAAAAACTCCCTCATTTTTTCGCCTGTAACGAAATAAATATAATAGATTTTATCATTGTTTTGCCTCTTGTGCTTGTGTAATGATCCAATCTAAGACGGGGCATGACATAGTTGTCAGACTTGAAGTTAAGGAAGAATTTAAAGGAGAGAGGAAGAAAATTAAGGAATTTTCTTTTTGTGTACATGACTATTATTAGGTAGGCAATGCAGTACAAGATATCATACAAAAAGCTTTGAACTTCATTAAACTAAGCAACAACCATATAATTTACATTTAAACAACCTCTAGGGTTGCTTTCTTCTCACACACATACCTTACATAAGAACACAAAACACACACACATACACTAGTGGAGTTGGTAGATATATTACAGCATGGTCAGCCATCATTCATCAGCATCCCACGTTTGGAACCAACAATTTTTGATCATGGATTTCTGCACTAATTAGTACCAATTTTTCATATATGACAATATACACATGCAACAAGAATTTTTGATTTGTACACAATAGGCTCACATCATACTGCCCCTTTTTATTTTTCTTGGTCATCGACCTATAAATGTATTTTTCAAGTAATTAAAATTTTGTTACATTTTTATAATTATGGGCAAAGGCACATGGCAGTATGTTAAAATTGTCAAGCTCAGTACACCCATAGATTTTCCACCCGCTAGTGATCGTTTGGATGCAATGACTATATTGGTCACAAATTCTTACAGTTCAAAGTCCTTAGATTGGATGGATGTGCACATCCTTTTTTTTTTTTTGATATGAAAAGTTAGCCCTTCTGTATAAAGCTAAGGTCTGATGGTTAGTTGTGTGTGTTTACTCTTTGTCATATAATATACATTTTCTATAGATGCCATGATCTTCACCCACTTCTCAGTTAAGGCAATGAAGATGTGAAAGTAACTCTAATAACAATTATTATGTAATAATCGCAACTTATTCCTTGATCTTTATTTCTTGTATGCTCTTTATTATTGAGTTAGTTATTTTTACAGAACTCTTTTGTATTTCAAGAGGTTAACAACACCAATAACGCCATACCATATGCCTCAAGATGAGTTTAGAAGGTCCAACCTCCATTCAACCATCTAAAAGTTAAATCCAAAAAACTTTGTAAATGTCCTAACAATCTGCTGTCCTAAAATTTGAATTACTGTCAAAGGTACATACTTGATCAAACACATTACCTTCAAGTTAAAACATCACAGTATTTTCTAAAAATGTTAATGTTTTTAACAAATGAAGTCCTTAAGGATCCAAACAATTACTTCGCCTTCGTAAGCCTTTATACATATAGCCCATTTTGGGCAAATTTTTAAAAAAAAAAAAAGAAGACAAGGAAACCAATTTCCCTAATGATCTCCATGAGCTTATATGAATATATTTTGATGCACACAAGAAAGACAGACACATACAAGCTAAAGGTGAAGTCTGGTAAAGCATATCTCCTACGGCTGATCAATGCTGCACTCAATGACAAGCTCTCCTTTAATATAGCAAACCATACCATTACCATGATTCAAGCAGATGCACTCTACGTAAAACCATTCCAAACAAACATTCTTCGTATGACACCAGGCTAGACCACCAACGTCCTCCTCAGGACCGAGCCGAACCCTAAACACACCACCTACCTCATGGCAATGAGCTCTTACTATATAATCGGGTTGCTGTAGTCACAGAATCACAACAAATATGTGCTATGTACTCTAATGAATTTAAAAGGAATACAGCTATGCAAACTCAGAATTCAAGCAATCAAATTGGATCAAATTGGGCTCCTATTAAACATGAAATAGTCTTTGATTTTCAAGTGCAATAAATGAAACCTCTTGAACCCAGTCTCTATATGAAAATTTCACAGACAATATATTCATTGTATTGAAACACTTTTAGTTTCTCGATGAAAACCCAAATCAGAGTGTATTTCACAGGGAAAAAATTTCCATTCAATTAGCAACAATCAAGCTTCTAGATGAAAAATTTTCATTTACTACTAGAGGTTACAATAACAACTCTCAGTGTGGGTCCTGCTTTCGCGGAATTTGGGGAGATCCAGCTGTAGGCAACCTTACCTCTACTGGCATTCCTACCCGTACAATGGCTGATTCCAAGAGACCCACGAAAAGAGTTTTGTGAAGCAAAATTTTATAGAAGAAAGATTTTGCGAAAATATGATAAGAAAACATTTTATGTAAGGAAGATTCTATAGAAAAATATTTGATAAAAGAAAGATACTATAGCAAGGGATGCACAAGATAACTAAAAGATGAATACAAGATCAGTTGTTGAAGCTATGAAATACAAGGACAATACAATGGAAGAATGACAATATACCTGTGCAACCAGCGGTAAGCAGACGAGAACTCTCCACAAAAGACTGTACAACCTGCATAAAATACCACATACGACAACTACGGCGACGACTCTCCACTGTCTATGACCTTAATTCTATCCCGCCACAACTTCCGATCCTAAGCCGTGTCCTCCGTCAAACCGGCAACTTTCAAGTCTTCTCTAATCATCTCGTCCAAACTCTTTTTTGGTCGATCCCTCCCTCTTCCACTATCGGGGATGTTGATCCTCTCACATCTCCTCATAGGAGTGTCCACACTCCTCCTTTTCACATGACCAAACCATTGGAGTCTAGTTTCTCTCATCTTATCTCCGATGGGAGTTACTTTAACTATGTCCCTGATAACTCCATTTCTAATTCTGTCTATCCTCGTATAACCGCATATCCACCTTATCATCCTCATCTCTGCTACAGTCAGCCTTTGAACTTGCGTCTTTTTTAGAGACCAATATTCTGACCCATAAAGAACGGCCGTTCTAACTACTAGGCGATACTTTCAATCCCAGGGGCACCCTCTTATCACACATCACCTCTGAGGTAAGCTTCCATTTTTGCTAGCCTACTTTTATTCGCTGGTTAATATCTTCGTTAATATCTCTATTCTGCTGAATGATCGACCCTAGATACTTAAACTTATCGAACCTTAGGTATCGGTTTCCTATCCAGGGTGACCTCTCCCCCCGTTTCTCCCCTTCCACTGAAACAACAATGAAGGTACTCCGTCTTCGTTCTACTCACTCTAAACCTCTAGATTTCAGAGTGTACCTCCATCGCCCCAACTTGTCATTAACTCCTTGTCTGGTCTTATTAATAAGAATAATGTCATCTGCAAAAAGCATACTCCAAGGTAACTCATCTTGAATCCCTCTTTTAAGTTCATCCATAATTAGAGTGAAAAGAAAAGGCTCAAGGCAGAACCCTGATGCAGGCCCCTACCAATGAAGAAGTCGTTAGTG
>NCQT01103176.1:1764-12109 GCA_002740465.1 Stenocereus thurberi
CAACATATAGGATCATTAGTTCTTCTGATTTCTTCAGGGCATTTTGGCTCTGGCAGCTCTTTAAGCCTCTTCTCAAGAAGTTTGTTTAGCATTTATCGCACATTAGACTCAGAAGATGGGCATTCCTTATCTTCAGAGCGTTTAGATCTATCAGTTCGGGCGGGTGGATCAAATACGTATCGGGTGTATTTGTGTTCGGGTATAATATGGGTCGGATGTATTTCGGGTTCGGATAAAATACAGACGGGTGTATTTTGTTTATATGGGTTTCGGGTCAACCCAACAGGTTTAGAGTGCCTTTCGTGTGAGTTATTTCTTTTTTGTCAACATTAAAGACTCGGTATATTTGAAACTTAAAATTGTTTGTAATTAATGAAAAAACATTGCAATTGTTATTTCTTAAAAGAATATTAAAGATATTCAAGTTTTTCATTATGATATATGTACATCATGTACGAGTGGATAAAGATCGAGGCTCGTGAGTTCACCTGTGGATCAAAGCAAGTTAATATTGGATCGAGTCATTTATGGGTCAACCCATCTAAAGCATTTTAACGGATTGAAGTGGTTCGGCCCACTAATAACCTATTTAATAATTCAATATCTGTATTAACTAACTGATCATTACCCAATTAGGTGTATTTTATTAGTAGGTCGATCGTAACATAAGCACGAGTCAGCCCATGACCTAACACTAGTATCATAGTTCAAAACCAATTGGAATAGAAAAACCAAATGAAAGGATATAGAGAAGCACAAGATATTTCAGTTATTTTTTAGTTATAACATCAAAATTTTATATTATAATAGAGTAATATCATTTCATTATGATAAGACATATCCATTTCGCTAAAACTATAACGGTATGACTTGCATGTTTTTAATGTTTGTTTTTTTCTAAATTAATGTTCTTAAGACTAGATAGCTATTTTCACGCCATTTCGTGCCTGTTCTTTTCGTCGGGAAATCAGGATTCGAAGATGGGTGAAATTAGTCAAAATGGGTTGAAGTAGGCTGATGTGGATTGAAGTTGGCATATTTTTTATATGATGGTAGAAGTTGGTTAAAATATTAGATTGAAGTAGGTTAAAGTTGATTGAAGTTGGTTGAAGTTGGTTAAACTGTTGAAGTTGGTATTTTTAATTAAAGTTCGTGAAGTGGGTTAAAGTTGATAAATTGCGATTTACCAATGAAAAGAATAGGGCCTACATACTATTTTAAAAAGTTTTCACATTTATATGTTTTGTATGATGTTATTGTATGAGAACGAAGTTGGAAAAGAAAGGGTACTATTATTTAATTTACTAAGGGTTGTGATAATTATATAATTTCTTTCTAAACAAACCAATATAATGAATAATTATTATTGTTAATAGAGATAAATTAAAGAATAATAAAAAAATAAAGATATAATATTCGGGTCAAATGGGCGGGTTCAGGTTGGGGTCGAGTTTGACCCGCTAATTTGCGGGTTTTTCGGGTTCAGTTAAATCGGGTTCGAGTCGAGAAAATCATGTTCGAAATCCAAAATTTTTGGATGAGTTCCCGTTGGGTCTTCGGCTTGGGTCAATTTTTGCTAGGTCTAGTTACAAGATTCGCTCCTTTAAATGCTTTGCACTTCTGTATAGGATGATTGACAATCCTGTGATACTTACAGCATCTAGGATCATTAGTTGTTCCGATTTCTTTAGGGCATTTTGGCTCTGGCAGCTCTATAAGCCTCTTCTTAAGAAGTTTGTTTAGCATTTATCGCGTATTAGACTCAGAATATGGGCATTCCTTCTCTTCAGAGCCTCTAGGCATGGAGCTTTCATTTCTTTATGATGTCATTGATTCATCATCATCGAGCCATCTTCCATAGTACGCAATTGTAAGCTCCATATCATAAGCTCGTGTTGCCAATTCATGGAATATTTTGGCTTGTTCACTTGCAAGGCATAAAGTATATCCCAATCCAGCGCTTGGGCACACATAGCAACAACCGAAGATTCAGATAAATGGTCTTTACACTTTGAAGAAACAGCATGCTAACGGCTTATGTAATTAATGATTGGTTCCTCATCCCATTGCCTAGTGTTAGTAAACTCTGTTATGCTAACTACGTGGTCCCTACTATAGAAGCGATTTAAAAACTCGCTTTTCATTTCCCCCCAGCTATCAATAAACTTAGAGGTTAGGTCTGTACGCCAATCAAATAGAATTTCTTTAAGGATCATACGAACTGTTTCACCAATCGGTCTCCTTCAGCGCCAATGTTACTGCAAGTTTCAACAAAGTTAGAGATGTGTTGTTTGGGGTTACCCTTACCATCAAATTGTTGGAACTTAGCTGGTTGATATCCATGAGGCTTATGAAATGCATCGATCCTCTTTGTATAAGGTTTCTTATCCAAGTGAATTTTATGAGAATCTCTTCCCATATAAGGCTTCACCACATCAATTATCAAGTTTTGAATTTTCTCAACTAGTATTGAGTTCAACGTTGAATCGTTCTTGGTTTGCATTCATTATCAGCCTCATTGCTTTGATTATACTTTTTGTCGGAATCTTCACCGCCTGAGCCTTTGTTCAAGGCTATAGATGACCGCTTCCCTATCTTCTTTTTTAAATCAACAATATGCTTATTTTTACGCATAATTTGAACAATCTTTTCTACACTCTCCATAGAGAGTCTTTCCAGAGTTGCATTCATGTTTTCTAATTCTTCCTCCAAGTTGATAGCCTCTGTCACCATGGTTGGCATGATGATAGTGTCAAAGGATTTGACTTTAACTTGTGAGAAAAATGAATCTCTTGGAGATGTTGGTGAAGAATGGCTACTACCATAGTCATCATTCTCCTCATCGAAATGTTGAAAGATAGGATTGGTGTAGGCTTGGAATTTATCTAGTCCACAGGGTAGAGTCCTCCTTATATTGAAGATAGTAAGAGGTTTTAGTTTCAAATTAGGGAGACAAGCAGTTTGCTTAACTCCATCAGCAAGCAAGTTGGAACCAAATTTTTGAGTTTTGCATGACTACAAAGTTTGAGTCACAACTTGTTGTTTTAAGGTGATGGAGGCAGCGACTTTGGTCATGCTTCTAGTCATCACTCCAGTGCTTCGGTTGCTAGATATAATACTAGCCTTTGTGCATCCTTCAAATGTAGATTCGATAGTCTCCTTCTTCGAAGATGGAAGGATGGCGTTCTTGGGAGCCATTTCTTCTTCAAACGAGTGTAGAACTTGTTTGCTTGGACAAAGAGATGAGAGGCAGAAAAGTCCCCCCGACGTGCCAAAATTTATAAACACAAATTTCAAGTCTAAAATTAAATAAGATAAGAAATCTGGACAAATTTAACTTGTATTGGTTTTAGAAGGTATGGATACAATCTCCATATATTTGTTACCAGACGAACAAATCAATAATTCCTCTGATTCGATTTCCAACTTGTACTTGAAAAATGACTGATTGACTTGAATCTCAATCGAGTTCATAGATTTAATTTCCTTTGAAAGAATTTCAATGAAATTGATCTTGAGAGATGGCCTAAGAGTATTAATCTCAATCAAGACGAGTTTTCTTTGATCTTTGATGGTAAGTGGCATGTGCTTTGATTGTGTTTGTTGTCTTTCTCTAGAGAAATTAACCATTTGAGACTTCAGAGTGCCTTCGAAGTGAATGAATACTCGATCCTTGAGTAGGAGGGAGTAGTGTTTTATTTACATGGAAAGAGTCCCCCTCTCCTTACCAGGGTTTACGACTTATTCGCCTTCTTGAGTCATTAATTGATCCTTTGACTTGTTAGTCTATTTGACTGACAATTTAATAGTCAATCTAACTGTTGACTTGGTAGTGGTGTGGCTGATGGCTTGGTAGTCGATTCAACCCAATTTATTTAAATAAATTAAATTAATTAAATGGGCTAACCTTAAATAATTAGTTTATATTAATTTTTTGATGTGGCAGTTCATTATTTTTCTTCAGTGCCTACAGCACTATTTGAACATCAAATTTTATTGTCTATTTTATGAAAATATTGATTAAAAATTTTATGAAAATATTGATTAAAAATTTAGTACACTTCACGTTATCTGAATGCAGTGTAAAATTGAGCAAGCATCTAACAATTTACTATGCAACATGTGTATTATGGTTTTTATTACAAAAAAAAAAAAACTAAAATGAAGAATAGCATCACCCCCCCAAAAGATAGAAAGGAGGATAGGGATCTTTGCAACTCTACTTCTATGAGCAAGGTGTACTTTGTTAAATTAATCCGAGGGATGTAGGTCATTTTAGATGGTAATATGATATTAATGTAATTTTAATAAATTTAATTATCAAATCATTTAGTCCTAGGACATACAAAATAGCAGAAAAGTCGAGACCTAACAAAATAACTAAATCTAGCTCTTTATCTTTGTGAATTAACAATCGGCAGTGAGCAATTGAATATATTTGGAAAAAAGAAATCACTTAAATGTTTCTACAAATAATTGTTTATAGTATTATGGCAACCAGATTGCATCAGTGATAAAGGCATGCAAATAAGTATCTTTTACAATTTTGTACCTATAATAATTTACAAGAAAAGAAGACGTATTGACATATGCATAAATTGTTCATACATAAAAATAGCATCAATAATTATCGGTCAAAATGCATATTCTAGAGTATCTACATGTACATCACAGTAGTGACAATAACAACAACAATACTTATAATATAAGTATTTGAGTGATCTCATGTACTAATGCTGATTTTAGTATTATTATTGGCTAGAATTTGATGCATTTTATATCATTTTAAATTTTTTTCTCACACACAATTTAATGTATCTTATATGTATCCTTTTAATAACAATTAAATATGCAACTTAGTACTTTGTTGTGGCTAACTTTTAAAATAAGATCACTTATTCTTAATTTGAATGAGAGTTATCAATGCATTTTTAAAACTTGCATTTTTCTTATAATTTAACTCCCATAATGAATTAAAAGACATAAAATTTAACTCAACCACATATAGCGAAGGACTAACTCCAATATCATGTAGCCTATCAATTTATATGATGTTCTGCAGTTAAAATATCTCTAGCAATAGTCAATACTATGATAAAACTAAACATCTCTCATAAAAATGTAACCATATGTATATGCTAATATAATAGCATTATACAATATATAATCAGCCATCTTGCGGAAAAATGTAGAAACTAAAGAAAAAATTTAAAGAAGAAAGAAAAAAAACTCATTGAATGCCACTATGCTAGTTAACTGATTGAACATTGGAGGCTACTATTTGGGATGAAAGGAGAAGCATAATGTATTCCTAGCATTTATTTGCCTTATATATATCACTATAGGTAAATCAATTAACTAAGGGAGAATTTAGGAACGCATAAGTTCGCAAGATATCAAGCCCTACCTAAAAATATACAATCGTTGTAGTAAACTAATTAGGGGATAAATATTGCATGAAAAAAGAAAATTAAGGGGTTAAGTAGCAATAATCACAAAGAATTCTAAGTATAATCAAGGAAATTGGAGAGTACTAATCTCACATGATATGGTAACTGTTAATTTTATTCCTTTGCTAGACCTTTTGATGCGTAATTTGATAAATTTGAAACTCAAAGTATTAAAAAAAGGCAGGAATGAATTTGGGAGCTTATGTTTTGGATGAATTAAATGTGGTGCAAGGAGTAATTCTAAAAAACACATTGTAATTATAATATAGATATAGATTATTCGAAACTTAAAAAAAAAAAATAGTTGAGACAATCATCAATTATATGTATACGTAAAGAAAATTGTGAGAGTCAAGTTTCCATCTCTGATTGTGACACTTTTAGTTCGTCGCTATTATAATTACTTTTCGTGTAGTATTTCACTTGTGTGGAAGGTATGGATTGTTGCACAATTGCAAAATGACTCTTCAATGGAATTCGATATTTAAAATACATTCTCTTTTGTTAGAAGAATATCTCTCCACTAGAAGACTACATTAGATAAACATATCTATTTTGAAGAAGATGTTATAGTTGATATGTGGATCTCTTCGTCATACCATCGTAGGAAACAACGATCACATATCTCTTCTCCATACTATTACGGGAAACAACGATCATAGGAAGACAAGTGATTCACAGATATGAAGTTGTCATTTTGGGATAGAGATTGTACTTTGAACTAGAGGTCGTATTTGTTTGTGTTTGATCTATGTTGTAGATGGTGGATGGCTAAATATTTAATGAATTCTTTCCTTGTTTTAGGCAGCAAAAAAATAAACATGCCAAACCAATAGAATATCCAAAATAATGTCACTGATAATTTAAGTGTTTAAGTTAAATAAGGCTAGTGACATTTTTTTAAATATTTGGTCCTTCGGTAATTAGAATGCAACTAAACGACTCACGCACAAATAAGAAAACTAAACAGCTCGCGCACAAAGTTGGGTAGAGCTCTCCCAATGTAGTTTTCTTTGTTCATAATACTCAAATTTGATACCCAACTAAAGAGAAACGAGTATTGACCCATTGAATCAACTTGATTCTCACTTCTGTCAATGTAAGATTCATCTCAATGCATCAGTGACATAATTTAAGTCGCAAAGGAATAGATATTTGTGCACCATACAAACCATATGAAACTTGAAAATGTGAAATGCAAAAATGTGTGTGGGTAAAAAATAAATTTTTGTAACTTCTTGAGTTTAGCTTGTAAAAATATGAAATGGTTATAACTTGCTCTAAATGTTAAGCCAACAATTAAGCTTAATTACTCACTAGTGAGCTAATTTGAGGTATTGTCACCCCTGAATTGACATAGAAACTCACTTAAACTCTCCACTATCCTCAGATAAAGAAATTGAGATTCCATTTTTTAGAGGAAAAAACTCAAAAATTCCATTTGCATTTCATCATTATACGCTTTTTCATGTAGCTTGGGAGATCTTTTTTAAACCCCTTAACTGCTTGTTGATTAGATGCCTAACAAACTTTCAAAATGTCATCAAACGTAGCTTCAAAATTGTATTACCAACCAACTAGGAACAATGAAACAAATTTTTGACATCTAATTAACTTGTGCTAATCAACGTTGTAAGCATCAAATTACAAATTAAAAATTGTAATGCTCCAAACCCTTCCTTGATCAAGGATAGTTACCATGAACAACTTTAAGGATTAACAAAGGGTCTCGTACATCACCACAAGTCTTTCCAGCATACTTGGTTCTTACCCACACACTAGTGAAAAAATTGTCCATGAGTTTGTCCATTTTGGAATGATCTGCAGCTAGCATGTTTAACTGTAGGAGTTTTTAAGAGTGGGCTTCCTCAAAAGGAAAGTGCACAATCGGTGACATAGATAGTCATTTCAATTTCTTTAAGCATCAATTTAGGCTATTTCTAGGGTGTTACAATCACGTCTACTTGAGATTACAACATCCTCATGTTATTGATCAACTCATGCATCCTTATGCCCAATAGTCCAATCCCAAATCTTTGCCGCTGCTAAGGGGATGCCCAATGCTATTCCATTCGCTTGTGTAGCTCATAGTTATGGGTATGCTCTAATACCATCTATAATGCCTCAGTATTTCCAAGAATTACTTATTGAATTTAGTTAAATCATTGTGTTATTTAGCGAAAGCCTGCGAGTGAATGTGTTATGTCATATCACCTCTGGGGTAATACAAGACTCTGTAAGACATTAATATTTTTTTCCCTTTTTGGAAGAGGGTAAGTACAAAAGATTTAGGTAACCTTTCTCACAAGGGTTCTACCTAAATTATCATTAACTAAAATAAAAGAAAATTCCTGCTTGGAGGTGATAGAAAAATACAAGAATTTTGTAATAAACAACCATACTTAGCTAAAGAATCTACCTTCATATTAGCTTCTCAATTAATATGTGCAAAAATGTGTACCAAAAGTTGGGTAGCATCAAGCTGATGTCTTGTATTAGTATTTGAATCTGCCATGGTGCATGTCCAAGCCACTTAACTGCATTTATTACCATCCAGTTATCTCCTTCGATCTCTAGATACTGGATATGAGCTTTTAAAGATGCTATGACGTCATCGCTCAGTGTCATTGCTTTAGCCACTAGGATGGATGCTTGCTCGATGAATTTGGTACCCTTTTTAAGGAAGCTTCCTATCCAACTATGCAGAACAAATGCTACTGCTACTCTTGCCGGTGATTTGGAGCTGTCGAAATCAAGTTTGGTAAAATCTCATGTTGGTAGCCTCTACCCTACTACACTAGTGGTTCTGGAATGAAGGTAAATGATTAAGTGGATGAATAGGTGTATGACTACGTGACTTCCATTCAGTTCAGTTACGTTTAGCACATAACAGGGTCCTTAATTACGAGAAAACCTCACCATAATCCCATTTTCTGCTCTTGCAAATACTCTATAAAATCAAATCTTTGTAAGATGTGGCATTTTTTTGCAATTAAATGCAATGTAGGACCTCACATATAGACATGAAGGAGCCATCAAAAGGGGTAGGTGACGACCAATTAAGAGCAATTTCCAAATCCTAAACTTTTATCATCATGGGGCATTCTAAGAGCATATGATCAGTACTCTCAATATCCACATGACAAGACAAGCATACTGGGTCGATTGCCACACTTCTTCTGAGAAGAGTACCTCTAGAAGGTAGAACATTATGACAAAGTTGCCATAGGAAGATTTTAATCTTGGGCATAATATCCAATTTCCGAATCCAGTTGTATTCCTAAGGAGATTGAGAAGAAGGGGTATAGGAGTCTTTCATGTGGCAGATTTAGTATAAAATTCACTACTTCTAGTAAGTTGCCAACAAAACGAATCTTTCATGTCATTAACCAGAATCAGGACAACAAGCATCTGTCTGACCGGAAGATTAGGCAGTAGTTGCATAACTTTGGGAAGATCCTACGTTTTGTCATGAAGAATGAATTAACTAACTATTATTTGAGCATGTAGGATGGTATTCAAATCTAAAGCCATACATCCAACAAGACTATTATCAGAACACCAATTATTTCACCAAAATTCGATGCATTGCCCATTGCCAACTTCTAATGAATTCCTTGCTTGAAAAATTCATGATTCCAAAGATCTTCCAAACCTAGGAATCAGATTGTTTTGCTTTACAAGTGAAGAACTTATTCTGTGGACCATATTTGGCTCTTACCTGTTTGGCCCAAAAATTATCAATTGAGAAATAAATTTCCAAGAAAGTTTTGTTAAAAAATCCTTATTACCAACCCCTGTTTTTCTTAAATCGAAACCTCTATGCTTTTTAGGTTGATAGACCTTGTCCCATGCCACAATGGGTGAACCTTTCTAATTACCAGAGTTTCTCCAGAAAAAATCTCCATTGATTTTATCTAAATCAGCAGCAACCATTAGAGGCAATTGAAAACATTGCATGGTATGGCTCGGTAAAGCTTCTAGGATAGATTGGATAAGAGCAATCCTACTAGCGCTAAATACAGACTTAGCTTTCTAATTAGATAGCTTTGAATTAGCCTTTTCAACATGGGCAGTAAAAGATCCTTGGATGTCCTCCCTTGGAAAATTGAGCAACCTAAATATTTTCGTAAGATGATCTTTGAGGAATATTTAAAATACCCCCCAACACATTCTGGTTATCTGGATGTGTGGTATTTTTAGAGAATACCACAATTGACTTGTGAAAATTAATAAGTTGGCCAGAACATTAACAAAAATTATCCAGTAACTTTTAAGAGTATGACATGTATGGGATGTGGCCTTGCAAAAAAGAAAACTATCATCAGCAAACAAAGATAAGGAATTTTATCATCTTTGGGAGCAATTTTAACACCAATCCCAGCCTTACGATTAAGAGTTTAATAGTATAGATGTTATGCAAGAATATCCATACAGATGACAAAAAGGTGTAGAGATAATGGATCACCTTGTTGGAGACCTCTAATCGGTTTTTAAAAACCATAAGATTCATTATTAACTATGCGAAAGTATGAGCCTATAGTAACACATTCTTTTATGCAATCAATCCATCTATTGTGAAAACTGATCTCGGTCAAATAGGTGAATACGAAGTCCTATTCAACCCTATCATAAGCTTTTTTCATATCCAGTTTTAATGCCACATAACCCCTTTTCCCTTTAGTATGGCGAAATTTGTTCATAATTTCATGGGCCACCGAAATGATATCATGAAGCACGATGAGGATCGCACTTTGAGGTGCTAAATCACCGACTCAAGAATAGAGCACATTCTATTGACTAAAATCTGAGAAATAATTTTATACATAGTGTTGCACAAGCCAATTGGGCTTAGGGATGGCAACGGGGCGGATCGGGAACGGGGGGTATATCCC
>NCQT01103240.1:0-13103 GCA_002740465.1 Stenocereus thurberi
TCGTTAAATACATACACAGATTTACAATTAAATTTATATTTTGGGGTGCAATTACTAAATTACAACTTCCATCTCTTGGTTGAAAAAAATTTAGGAGAAAGCATTTTCATTTTAGTGGACGATCAATTATTTATTGGCATTTTTAATAACTGGTTTAGGAGTACAACATAATTCATTTTGAGACCACATCGTCGTTTCAACCTGCAATGCACAAATACATATACATATATATAGAAAATGCTGGGTTGAAACGTAGGGCCCAACTTCATTAATATGTCATTAAAATGATTCAATGCAACTAAAATGAATATTAGGTTTGGGCCGTTACATAAAGTTGCTCAAAGTGCCTTTGAAACGCTCAAGACCAAAGCCTTTGAAACCCCTATTTTAGCACTTCTAATTTTTTGATAAAGTCTTTGAAACGAGGTATTATTCTCATGAAGTGGGCATTGGTGTCATTCTTATCCAAAACAAGTACCCATTGATTACTTCAGTGAGAAGTTGAATGAATTAGAGAATTATAGCACCTATGATAAAGAGTTCTATGCTCTTAAACATTGGTCTCATTATCTAAGACCAAAGCAGTTTATTCGCCACTCTAACCATGTGACTTTAAAGATCTCAATGGGCAACATAGGCTCAAATTAAGACATGCAAAGTGGGTAGAGTTCCTACAATCCTTATTATTTATGGTGAAGTATAAAAAGGAGTTCTAATGTGGTGATGGATGCTCTTTTAAGGTGTCACTCACTTTTTTCCTTTAATGAAACTCAAATTCTTGGCTTCTAATCCCTCAAAGAACTCTACAAAGAGGATGAAGACTGCTTTTTTTATTTGAAGGATGGAGGGAATGAATCTAAGGATCCCTATATTGTTCAAGATGGATTCCTTTGCAAAGGGAATCAATTATGCATTCCAAAGGACCTAATCTGCATGTTTTTGGTCAAAGATGCTCATTATGGTGGTCTAGCTAACCACTTTGGCATTAACAAGACTATTGAAATCCTTAAAGAGTATACTTCTATTGGTAAAAGATGAGAGGAGACATCCATGATCTCATCTTAATGTTTGTTACGTGTCACTAAGCAAAGAGCCAATTTCACCAAGGCCATTCCTATTCTCTTCCAGTACCTCAAAGAAATTGCGAAGATGTGAGTAAAAAATTCTTTAGTACTCAAAGGGATCATAATGATGTTATGGGGATGCTTAATCAGGTTAGCAAGTTAGCATACTTTAAGCCTTACCACAAGATTATTGATGCTTCTCACAACGTTCATTTCTATTTCAACGAGATCATTAAGTTAAGGGGAATTCAAAGTGCTCTGAAGCAATCATCTGAACATGCGATAACATACTCTCCTATTCATTTCTAATGGGTTAGAAGATATTTGTATTTGCAGCAATGACTATGAAGTTTTTGTTTCAACCATTAGGATTTGAGGACAAATCCTTTACAGGAGGGGGAGTCTCGAGCATGTGGCTCCAAGGTTGTAAGACATTCATGTCCTTGGTCAAAGTAAGGATAAGCTTTATAGATGCTCTTAGCTAGAAAAGTTAGTTTTAGGATGGAAATTTGGTAATTTCTAATTCAAAGTCAGTCCCAGCAATTTGACAACAACCCAAAGTGTGTTTGAAAGAGCTTACTTAAACCAGTTAAAAGACTTTGATGATTCTAAAGAGCCTGCCAAAGTTAGTGCCAGGCCAAAGTTCGTAGTCTATCAAAGATTTTGGTGGTAACTTATTCCTAAGGACAGACAAATGAGCAAGACTTAACTATTGATATCCTCTCTTAACGCTTCACGAGATTCATTAACTCTTGATCTTCAATTCAACTATTCAAGGCACCCAAGCCTTTCCACGTCCTCTTCACTTGGAAAGCCCAAGCATGAGCACAAATTTAATTGGGAAAGATGATCATCAAAGGGGTTGAACTAGCATTAAATAAAGGCTAGTCTTTTTATATTTCTTCTTTAATTTTGTGTATGTTTTAACTTTAATGTTTAAAGTTGAAGTGTAATTTAATTCTTGGCCTCTGTATTTGACTAGGAGCTAAACCCCTTTCCCTATAAATTGCAAGGCTTGTAATCCATTAAGGATAAAATTGAAAGACGAAGGGAATAAATGAAAAGAAGCTTGCTTGACTCCAAAATTTCTATCTCTTCATCCGAGAATTCTTGGTAGTGAGTTAAGTGGATCCTTTAGACAGGTTGAGGGTGGCTAGGCCTTTAATCAACTTATTGGTGGGTCTTTAGGTTTGGTGGTAGCTTTGCCTTTACCCAAGTCACATCCTTGTTAATTTGATCTTTATTTATATACTAAAGGTAACCCAAACTGCTGTCAAAGTTTACACTGTTTCAAGGTTTAGTTTAGTGACTTAGAAATTCTGTCTGAGTGTCTCAACTTTGGAATTGCCTAGGTTCTGACATGCTTCAGAATTGAAAGTAGTTGCACTTTACAGTTGAAGCTTTAGGTAATTAATAACTTGAGAAATCTGTCATGAGAGTTACTTGAGATCAATGAAGCACATAAATAGTTAGCAAGCAACTATATATTTATGATGAAGTGATCCCAAACATATAACAAATGCTCCTTGGATTCAAAACATATAATTTCAAGTCAAGCACATAATGACATCATATTGAGGGGACTCTTCATTCTCCCTCTTTTGATGAAAGCCAACATTGGTTATCTAGTAATATTAGGGTATGTAAAATAATGATTAGCAAATATGCTCCCCATAACTTAAGCAATCAATGCAAATGACCGACCTATAAGTTTACGAGAAATCGCTCCCCCTTTAATCTTCTAAGAAGAGCAACATGTGACCATGGTGAACATGTCACGCTGTTAAGCATGTAGATCATTCAAGTTCAATGTAGCTTAGGATGGATCATATCAACCTATTCATGCAAGGCCATATCAAGTGCCGTATATTGACAAGTATGAACAACACTTTCAAATGTATGGCTAATAAGCATGTAGAAAACATGAATAAGCAATTCAAGCAGTTATAGCCAGAGCAGTTAAGATAAGATATATGATATATATAGATATAAGAGTTTTTCAGTGTCACAAGAATTAAATTCAAGTATATTCAAGTCAATTCCATCGAGATTTCTACTGTTGTTATTTGTATGGGCCGTCGTTAGCCCAAACTGTTACTGCGACCTATTATCTTAAATTTATACCGCAAGCGCACGGCGTAGCTGTAGCTACCAACCGGCAAGTACGGGTCGTGTCCAAAGAGAACCTGCTTTCAACTCTCAGAACTAATTAAATTACTCAATCTAGGCAAAACAACTCAGGTTGAAGAAAACTAAAAGGCAGTGGTTTCAATTTACTGAAAGCTGTTTGATTAAACGAAATCAATAAATAACAACAATCCTAGATTGGAATTCATCACACTATTATGCTTTTTGGAATTTGAACTAGATCATGCAAACCCGCCCACGCAAATAACTGAGATGGAATGGTTATTGATTTAAACGCACCTACGCCTACTTTCGCAGGTCATTAGACTGGCTAATTAATCTTCATTATCTATTTTCATGAAACTAAGATCGCTAAGCCACAAGATTAAATAGCCTTTAATTCTCAATTGAAACCCTAACTGTCTTCACGTTAGGAAAATCAATCGCTCACAAGTCACTCTAGATAAAGGATTCAACTTTTGTTGAAGTCCCAAATCCTAATTAAGAACATGAATACATCCCTCTCAGGCAATTCATCAAACACATGGCGTGCAAAGTGGTATTTCAATCATAAACATGGGCATTCATTCACAAAGCCTAGAACATGATTCCAAATCGCGTAATAGGGGTTAATCCCAACCTAAGATGGGGGATTTAGCCTACAATCATATTGAATGCAGCAATCTCAAAAAATAATTCAATGAACATGGATGAATAACTAAAACCTAAAAAGCAATATCAAAAGAGAAAGGACAAAGAAGCCAACTTGAATTACTCGTTAAATCAAAGTAGAATAATCTTCAATGTTGGTAAATTGAATCCAAAAGCATGAATGAACTCTCTCAATAAAACCCTAGAAATCTTCTCTAAAGAGTTCTCTCAAGAAAGGAAAAACAATGAACAAAAGATATCCCCCAAATTGGGTGAAAGGCATTTTAAGACGGAAAACCGACAGAACGCACGGCCGTGCCTAGATGCACGGGCAGGCGTGCGACACGCACTGGCAGGGCACACAACTGTGCACCTCCTGCAGCCAGCCAGTGCGCAGCTTCAACCTCTATAGCATTGCTGTGCACACCTACAGCACGGTTGTACCCTTTTCATTAGACCTCAATCTTCCCTATAATTCATTGCAAAGTCGTCCTTTTTATCAAAACCCAGAGATTTCTCCTGAAAGTAAGGATAAACCAAATTATAAGCACAATTGAATCTAATGAGGTGAATTTAACCCTTTCTTATCTAGATTTGGCATAGAAACGTGAGAAATAGGGATCAAATAGGATTCGAAATGAGGTCAAAACTGGGGTTTATCACTCCTCTATACTTATCTCTTGCTTGTCCTTGAGTAAGACTAGTTCAAGAAAGATCAAAGAGGAAGATAAACCTCTAGTCACACGGCTCCTCAAGCAAGAGATGAACAATCGGTAGATCAAACTAAATCATGCATTAAAGGCGGCCAAGTCAAGGTACGAAATATTTTCAATGAAACACACACACTCACATCCATGAAGCCCCCTACCCAAATGCAACACATCAAATGTCCCAATATTGAAGCACATAGCAAGACAAGACCTCCCTTAATAAGTGGTGAGTAAGCGAGACCGGTAGAACCTTACTTTAGGATAAAGTGGAGCACTCCCCTCAACGTGTTTAGAATATGTAACAAGGGTGCACTCAATACTCTATCCAATCAAACAAACTACCATATGCTTAGTAGAGTTCTAGATTCTTCACCACTTAATACAATGTACAATATGCCGCTTATGAGGACTTGTAAAAAGGATGTAATGCGGCTAAAGGTAAAGGGTGAGAAGTTAAGTAAATTTGGGAATAGTGGAGCTAATAGTCAAAAGACTAGGAAGCTAAAAACACTTCCATAACTAATGTCGAAACAACTACTTCACACCACAATTGAAAATTGAGCAACAAACCCCATAAAAACCTCAAGGGAGGAATTAAAGAATGTTATTGCCTTATCCTCATGCCAATCACTTTATTCACAACTTTTCTACTTCTTTCTTTTCTTTTCTTTTTCTTTTTCTTTGCTTCCCCCCTTTTTTTTCTTTTCTATTTCTTTTCTTTGAAATGAAAAAAAGGACATGTGACTGGCATGGGAAATACAAACTCAAATCACAAATCCTCCCACATAAGCCGCCAATAAAGTACCCAAGGTGAACTCACCTCCGAAGCAAACCGAATTCAAATAGAAGTGTTGCTCACTAGACCTTGACAAAGATATGGTGAATATGGATAGACCAAGTGTCTAGTGCGCATGGTGCGACAACAAAGACAAGAGGAAGGGCATAAAGGGCTAGTAAAGGGGATAGTATACATCAATGGGTGGCTTTTTAGCTCATGTGGCTAAATTAAACAAAAATTGCCTCAATCATATTAACACATGCACATGCTAAATGCAATTTTAAAGAGAACAAGACCAAGTTCTAAAGATGTAATCGTGAAAGTGTCACACATGAAAGGAAGTATGAGACTATATGCAATGAATAGTCAATAGACTCAAAGTCTCACAGGTAAATCTACCACAGTCAAGCAACTTACTCCAATGACATGTCTCACTTATCAAGATCAATCTAGCAAACCACATGAGTCTTAAGGGCAATTAGCGTGCAACATAGTGCAAGGGAACTATAGGTGACAACATCAAACACATTTTCACAAAACTCACACTATAACAGGCTACACTTCAACACACAGATCAACCTGATCCATCAATCATCACCCGTTGTGTTCTCTTCATAAGAGGGGTTTTCGCAAACTTTTAGGTAATTCCTTTATTCAGAAAGCACTAAATCTAACTAAGAAAGCAGTAAATATATAAAGGATAATGGAGAGGAGGGTAAAAAGCAGTACCTAGAAAACTTTATGAACTCCCAACTCCATCACTTCTCCTTTTGAGATGCAAAATCTAATCTATATGCTCTAAACTACATGCCCTATTAAAGGAAAAATGCAAAGACAACCTAGTAAAACTACATGTCATCCTGTCTATATGATGCAAATGCAAGTGATATCATTCAACCTATACTCCAAATCCACACTTCCACCAAAAGAGCTATAAGCTCACCTCCCAATGCTTGAGACTTTCATTGTCCCCAATAAAAAGGGCATGTAAAAGGCCAAGGAAAGGGTAGAACCAATAGCGCCTAAGGGGAAAAAGGGTGGGTGAGGGAGAGAAAGACACACTATTTTTTTTTTTTTTTTTCCAAACGCAATGAAATACTCGGGTTGCCTCCTAAGAAATGTTTATTTAAGGTCCTTAACTTGACCCTTACTTCCAAAATGGTATATAAAAATGGTACAGGAGGTGGACTAGGAGAGGTGTGAAAATGTGAGTAAGGATNNACGACCTCTCCATTACNNNNAGAAGTGGTCCCAAAACTAATCGACACAGCCGTAGAAAAATCAAAAAAACCTCTAGACAGCATATGGGGTCCCTTATCTCCATCAAATATCTCGAGCCCAGAAATAGCATTAGGGGGGACAATATGCAGAGGGGCCACAGAAGGTAGGGGAATGACGGGCATTGAGAATGGTGTGGGGGGAGGGAAACAGAAATCCACCATCTCCCTACACATCTGAAAAGAGATGGTGTCAGCCTGTATGTCGAACACCATCCCAGCAGTAGCTAGAAATAGTATCCCCAAAATAATAGGCACCCGAGAGTTCTCATCCATATCCATGATAATAAAATCGCAGGGGATGATGAACTTACCCACTTGAATAGGAACATTCTTCAGGATACCAACAGGTTGCTTGATGGAGCGATCTGCGAGTTGAATGGTCAGACTGGTGGGTTGCAGGTCCTACAACTGAAGCCTCCTATAAAGGGAGAGAGGCATCAGACTCATGTTAGCTCCCACGTCACAAAGAGCTCCCTCAATCTGCAAATCCCCTACAGCACAGGGGATTGAGAAACTATCGGGGTCCTGCAGCTTAGAAGGTGACTGACTCTGTAGAATCGAGCTACACACCTCTTTAATGGGGACCACTGAAGCTCCCTCATGCTCCCCCTTCCTGGAGAGAAGCGCTCTCAAAAATTGTATGAAAGTCGGTGCTTTCTTGAGAGCTTCCAAGAAAGGAGTATCAGCATAAATCCGCTTTAGCACATCCAGGAATCTCGTAAATTTGGGCTCAAGTTGAAATAGGTTGGCCCAGGCTACCCTTTGAGGGTAGGGTCCTGGTGGCTGATAGGAGCGAACTGGAGGTATAAGACTAACCTTCCTAATGGAGCTCAACTTCCCCTTCTCCTTCTGCTCATCAGTTTCTACGGAATCAGGAACTAGAACTGTCTCAAGAAGAATCATCATAGGGCTCTCCTCTAAACCCTCGCCCACTGTAGAAAGGGCGTTAATGTGGCCCCTAGGATTAGTCTCTGGTTGGCCCCATAAATGTCCCTGAGGCCGGGACAAGTGGATGATATGCTGAGCTATCTGAGTGTCCATCGCCTTCTGGTGGGAGGCCATGGCGTCAAACTTGGTGGTCAGCTGATTGATCAACGCACTAAGAGCTTCATTGATCTTAGTTTGAGTCGTTCTATGAATTACTCCATGAGACTCTCCAAATTTGATTTAGGTTATGGAGGTGGTGGTGGTGGAGGGGTGTAGGAGGCTCTGTACTAGAACCCAGGTGGTTGTATGGCATTTTGAGGTTAAGGTTGGGGTTCCTATAAAAGGAGATTGAGTAGCTTTTCCACTCTGAACTGTGAGTGTTGGGGTATGGGTTGTTCTGTGGTGGTGGGTTAAAGCTGTGTAGGGCATTATCGTACTCAATGGAAGGGGAACCGTTGTAGCACTTAGTAGATGTGTGCCCCTGCACACCACAAATTTCACAAATGACATATACGCCAACCGATGGCCCTGAAGAGTTGCTTGGAATTGAGCAGTTATCCACTTTGTCAAGCCGCTGGGCTAATGTATCTACTCTACTGGCTAAGAATGTAACTGCATTGACATCGTACTTGCCACCACTCCTCCTTGGGGTGGCCCTCTCGCTCAACTAGTGATAATTGTTGGAGGTCATCTCTTTCAACAATACCTTTGCTGCCTCAATGGACTTTCCTATAAGAGCTCCTTCTGCAGTGGCATCTACTGAGATCTTGACTGACTATTCTAGTCCATTGTAGAATGTCTAGACTAGCAGCCAGTTAGGAACACCATGGTGGGGGCACTGCCGCTGAAGGTCCTTGAACCTCTCCCATATCTCGTACAAGGACTTCCCATCTCTTTGACAGAAGGAGGTGATGTCGGTCCTCAGCTTTGGAGTTTTTCCAGGCAGGAAGTATTTGCTGAGGAACGACTTCGAGATAGCCTCCCAAGTAGTGAAAGAGTTGGGTTCTTTATTCTGCAACCAATCACTGGCTCTATCCTTCAATGAGAAGGGGAAGAGCCGTAGCCTAATAGCATTGGTGGACAAGTCGTTCAGTTTGATAGTGTCGCATTTCACAACGAATTTGCGAAGATGCGCATTGGGGTTCTCCAAGGGATGTCTATCGAACTGGTCCCATTCCATGAATGTGATGAGCACAGGGCTAAGTTCAAAGTTGTTAGCCTCCACCGCAGGGCTAACAATGGATGAGGTAATGCCCGATGCCCATGGCAGGGTATAGTCTCGCAGCACTCTTTGATCTTGCCCTACTATCTCTACTAATGCCCTCTTCTTTCTTCTTGTTTCTCCGCCTCACCCGCGATTGCTTCGATTTTAGGAGTGAACGGGACCAGGTTTTGATTGCCTTGGCTCCTTCTGTGCATACAAAATAAACGCTACCGAGGCGTAAATAGTGTCTAGCAAGAATAAAGAAGAACTAAAAGCTACTAAAAGAAAAATAAAAACCTAGTCTAGAGTATTTCAATCGGTTCTAATATTGAAAGGAACAAGCTCCCCGACAACGACGCCAAAAACTTGTTATCTTACATTTATACCGTAAGTGCACGACGTAGCTGTAGCTAGTAACCGATGAGTATGGGTCCTATCCATAGGGAACCTGCTTTTAACTACCAAAATTAATTAAACTACTCAATCTAGGCAAAACAACTCTGGTTGAAGAAAACTAAAAGGTAGCCGTTTCAATCTACTAAAAGCTATTTGATTAAACGAAATCAATAAATAACAACAATTCTATATTGAGATTCACCACACTATTATGCTTTTTAAAATTTGAACTAGATCATCCAAACATGCCTAATTAATCTTCGTTATATATTTTCATGAAACTAAGATCGACACGCCACAGGATTAATAACCTTCAATTCCCAATTGAAACCCTAACTGTTTTCACGTTGGGAAAATCAATCGCTCACAAAGTCGCTCTAGATAAAGGATTCGGCTTTCATTGAAGTCCCAAATCCTAATTAAGAACATCAATACATCCCTCTCAAGCAATTCATCAAACAAATGGCGTGCAAAGTGAGATTTCAATCATAAACATGGGCATTCATTCACAAAGCCGAGAACATGATTCCAAATCACATAATAGGCGCTAATCCCAACCTAAGATAAGGGTTTAACCTATAATCATATTGAACGCAACAATCTCAAAAACTAATTCAATGAACATGGATGGACAACCAAAACCCTAAAAAGCAATATCAAAAGAGAAGTGAGAAAGAAGCAAAATTGATTTAGTCGTCGAATCAAAGTAGAATAATCTTCTGTTGGTAATTGAATCCAAAAGCATGAATGAACTCTCTCAATAAAACCCTAGAAATCTCCTCTAAAGAGTGCTCTTAAGAAAGGAAAAATAATAAACAAAAGATATCCCCCAAATTGGGCGAAAGGTATTTTAAGTCGCAAAAACCTACAGGGCGCATAGCCGTGCCTAGACGCACAGGCAGGCGTGCACCACGCACTGGCAGGGCGCATGGCTGTGTGCCTCTTGCAGCCAACCAGTGCGCAGCTTCGGCCTCTGTAGCACAGTCATGCCCTCTTCTACCCGTATTCCTTTGGCTCCTGGGGCTTTATTAGACCTCAATCTGTCTCATAATTCATTGCAAAGTCGTCCTTTCTATCAAAACCTGGAGATTTCTCCTGAAAGTAAGGATAAACCAAATTATAAGTACAATTAAATCCAATGAGGTGAATTTAACCCTTTCTCATCTAGATTTGACATAGAAATGTGAGAAATAAGGATCAAGTAGGATTTGAAATGAGGTCAAAACTAACGTTTATCACTTCCGTTTCAAAAAAATATTGAATTTATACTTATTTGACTTTCATCAAAAGATAGATTAAGATTAGATATAATGTAGGGGCATTGTTTAGAAGTCACAAACCATAAAACACATTATTTTCAACCACAGAGCCAAAAGATTGTTTAAAAAACAATCAAGAAATTTTTCCTGAAGGATAAATAAGGGTTTTCAGGTAGTCTTCAAGTGGAACACAAGGAAGAGGCTTGGTTGCAGTAGGTAGTTCTATTGATTTGGACTTGGATGTAGTTTCAAGTATGGGGCCATTGGAGCTCTATGGAGCTCCTACTATTGCCTCCTGGTCCATAGCCTTACTCTCTTCCTACTTGTTTGCTAATTATTCTCCCTTGTTCTTCCTTACTTCAACTTTCTTCCTTCTTTCTTCCCCAACTTTTGTTACTGGTTCCTCAACTACCTTACTTTTCTTATAGATGTTAAAACAAATAGTTCCCTGATTACGCTGAATGCCTCCTGGATGCCTTAAAGTCCTGATCATTTAAGCCAATATTCTCATAAGAGCTTTAAGGTAGCTTTTCAAGGTCCTTGTCAGAAGATGCTTCAATTACGTCCTTGATCAATTCACAAGTCCCCACCTGAGGCCTTTTATTCAAAAACCTTAAGCCATCCGCCTCTTGGATCTATTCATATTGGCACGTTTTTTGCTTAAACAAGCAAACTTAAAACTTGTCACTAATTACCCTAGAGATCTCAAAGGGATCATAATGCTGTTATGGGGATGATTAATTAAGCTAGCAAGTTAGCTTACTTTAAGCCTTACCACAAGAGTATTAATGCTTTTCACAGCGTCATTTCTATTTCAAGGAGATCATTAAGTTAGGGGGAATTTAAAGTGCTTTGAACCAATCATCATCAACATGAAATAAGATACTCTCATATTCATTTCTAATGGGTCAGAAGATATTTGTAATTGCAGTAGTGACTGTGAAGTTTTTGTTTCAATCATTTGCATTTGAGGACAAATCCTTTTCAAGAAGGGGAGTCTGGAGCATGTGCCTCCAAGGTTCTAAGACATCCATGTTCTTGGTCAAAGTAAGGTAAGCTGTATAAATGCTCCCAACTTGAAAAGTTGGTTTTAGGATGGAAATTTAGCAATTTCTAATTCAAAGTTAGTCCCGGTAATTTGACAACCATCCAGAGTGTGTTTGAAAGAGCTTACCAAAACCAGTCAAAAGACTTTGATGATTCCAAAGAGCCTGTCAAAGTTAGTGCCAGGCCAACGTTCGTAGTCTGTCAAGGATTTTGGTGGTAACTTATTCCTGAGGCCAAAGTTCATAGTCTGTCAAAGTTCATAGTCTGTCAAAGACTTTGGCATCAACTCTTGATCTTCAATTCAGCTATTCAAGGCACCCAAGTCTTTCCAAGTCCTCCTCACTTAGAAAGCCCAAACATGAGCATGCATTTAATAGTGAAAGACGATCATCAAAGGGGTTGAATTAGCACTAAATAAAGGCCAGTTTTTTTATATTCCTTCTTTAATTTTCTGCATGTTTTAACTTTAATGTTTAAAGTTTAAGTGTAGTTTAATTCTTAGCCTTTGTAGTTGACTAGGAGCTAGACTCTTTTTTCTATAAATTGCAAGGCTTGTAATCCATCAACGACAAAATTGAAAGGTAAAGTGAATAAATGAAAAGCAGCTTGCTCAACTCCAAAATTTCTATATCTTCATCCAAGAATTCTTGATGGTGAGTTGAGCGACTCCTTTAGATAGGTTGAGGGTGGCTATGTCTTTAATTAACTTATTGGCGGGTCCTTAGGCTTGGTGGTGGCTTTGCCTTTACCCAAGTCACATCCTTGTTAATTTGATCTTTATTTACATACTAAAGGTTACCCACACTACTGTCAAAGTTCGCACTATTTCAAAGTCTAGTTCAGTGACTTTGAAATTCTGTCTGAGTGTCTCAATTTTGGAGTTGCCTAGGTTTTGAAATGCTTCAGAGTCAAAGATAGTTGTACTCTAAAGTTAAAGCTTTAGGCAATTAATAACCTGAGAAATCTGTCATGAGATTTACTTGAGATTAATGAAGCACATAAATAGTTAGCAAGCAACGATATATTTATGATGAAGTGACCCTAAACTTATAACAATTGGTCCTTGGATTCAAAACATATAATATCAAGTCGAGCATATAATGACATCACATTGAGGGACTCTTCTATCTCCCTCTTTTTGATGAAAGCCAACATTGGTTATCTGGTAATATTAGGCTACATAAAATAATGATTAACAAATATGCTCCCCATAAATTAAGCAATCATTGCAAATGACCAACATATAAGTTCACAAAAAATCACTCCCCCCTTAATCGTCTAAGAAGAGCAACATGTAACCATAGTGAACATGTCAAGCAGTTAAGCATATAGATCATTCGAGTTCAACGTAGCTTAGAATCGATCATATCAAGCTATTCATGCAAGTGCATACTAAGTGTCATATATTGACAAGTATGAACAACACTATCAAATGTATGGCTAATAAGGATGTCGTAAAACATGAATAAGCAATTCAAGCAATTATAGCCAGAGTAGTTAAGATATCGATATATATATGCGTGTGTGTGTGTGTGTGTGTGTGTGTGTGTAAGAGTTTTTTAGTGTCACAAGCATTAAATTCAAGTATATTCACATCAATTCCCTTGAGATTTCTATTGTTGTTATTTGTATGGGCCATCGTTAGCCCAAATTGCTACTA
>NCQT01103294.1:3926-16018 GCA_002740465.1 Stenocereus thurberi
TTCATCTTCTTTCTCAAACTCAACACGCTCTCTCTCTAGACCCTCCATTCTCTCTCTAAAACCTCCATAACCACTTTACATTAAACCTTCAATTTTTTACCAAATTCCACCAAATTTCTTCTCTTTTTACTTCCTTTCTTCATCCTAACCCCGTATCTATCTTTATTTTTCACTTTTAAGCCTTCTTTCTCTTCTATTTTTCCCATCTCCATACCCATAACTTTCACAACTCCATTTTTCATTTTTACTCGCCTAAATTCCATTTTTCTTCCACATTTCTTCACCATTTACTTACCTTTTCTCAAATTTTCCATTTTCTAGCATTTTTTCTGGCATTTTCTTTTTAATTTCATTTTTCAAGTTTTTCCAATCCACATTATACCATTATGGCACCAAAGAAGAAAACAAGAACTGCACAAGACGTCGGGACTTCAAGTCAAGCCCTACAATGAGCTCCCTAAAGCTCCCACGCATCAACCGCCATAAGAAATCGAGATAACACTCCACACCTCCTTGGCTTAACTAATCCCGAATACATTGTTAGGTATAATGCTTTCAATAGTAAACTTGTGGTAGCTACTCGATATTATGATAAAGGTGTGTTAAATCGTTTGGGATTGTTAGATGATATTCATTGGTTGTTTACTCGAGGCGGCATGGGTCAATTTTTAGAAACTAGAGACCATATCTATCGGGATCTCATACTTGAATTTCTAAGCACTTTACATGTTGAGGTCATGAGTGGCCCTCGAGATCACGAGGGCTACATTTCCTTTTATATTAATAGGAAGTTTTATGAGCTTAATTTGAGTACCTTCAATAGTATGTTTGATTTTCCGCCAATTATGGACCTCCCATACCGACATATCCCTAAAGAATTTAGTCCGAATGCTTTTTGGCACAAACTTTCCAGAGATTATTGGTAGGACACTGGTAACTTCAAAGGCATGGTTATTTCTAACCCTTGTATTCATGTGGTGCAATGTTTATTAGCTTGTAGTTTGTTTGCCTGGGAGGATAGTGTAAATGTGCCTCATCTGTTTGAATTATGTTTTTTGTATAGCATGCTTGAAGGTGACCGAAATTGACCCCGAGTCATTCTTGGTCAATTAGTTATATAGTGCAGCCACTAGTTCTGCACATAGGATTGTCATTAGGGGCCTTATTATTAGACCTGACAAATGGGTCATTCGATTCAGTTAGAGGTCAACTCAAGTTCGGATTGGGTCATATCGGGGTTAAATGACATTTCGGGTTGTTTCGATTTGGGTCGCGTATGGTTCAGTCCGGGTCGATTTCGAGTCAACCAATTTTTGATCAAATACGCTCATCATGTCAAAATAAGCAACTTTATAGAAAATTTTGAGTTCGGTATGGTTCGGTTCGGGTCAATTCGAGTTTCAGGTCCACTTTTGGGTGAGCATATTTTGGGTGTCGGGTAGGATATGGGTTCGGGTCATTCGGTTTGGGTTTCGGGTCTCGAGTCAATTTTGCCAAGTCTACTTATTACCACCATTACTAGGTTGGTTGGAGTTGAACCGAACCTTGATGACAGAGTCATAGGATCAGAGCAATTGAACTTGGTCGCTTTTGAATAGATGAATCTTTGTAAAGTTGATGGCGGGCGTATTTACTGGATTTATCCTGGGAACCAACTTATGCCTCTGCCAAATGTTAATCGCACTGCTCTCATGAACCGGGCCTCTCTCTACTTTTTGCTCGGTGATGAAGAGTTGGCGCAACTTGCCCTACTTCCTCCAACTTTTCACCGTAGGGCTTCTAGTTCCTCTTAACCATCCTCCTCTCATGACTATCATGACTTGCACGCTACCCTTAGGTCAATTCAAGAGGAGCAAGCTTTTCTATGAGCTTATGTAGAAACTGAGCATCCTTCACTTTGGGATGATTGCCTCCTAGAACTAATATTTTCAAGACTTTATGGCATAGTTAGAGACCTGGTGAGACTGGCACATTTCTCAACCCCACCCTCATTCTTCTCCTCTACCCCATCCTCCTCCTTTTTAGAGTCTTATGCTTGCATTGAGGACCATGCATTGTCCAAGCATGGGAGAGTTGTTTTAGTTTTATATATGTGTGTTGTAGATGCATGATAATTTGTGTTTTTTTGTGTTTAATTTGCATTTTTGGGTTAATCACTTAGTTTTCTAGGTTTCTTTCTTCGTTTTAGTTTTGTTTTGACACCCTTTAGCTTTTAGTTGCAACAAAAACCCAAAAAAAAGAAAAATTAAAAATTAAAAAAATAAAATCACAAAACGAAAAAAAAGCCTGTAAATCCTGTGATGATGAGTCTTTAGACTAAGTGGCTTTCTTTTACTTATTTTGACCTTTTTGTTAAGCCCATTTGTGAATAAAATATTTGTTTCAGAGATTTCAAACTATGCTTCATGCTTTGACCTTTACATTAGATATGAGTTGCTTACTTAATGATTCTTAGCATGAGTATTTGGCATATGAAATTCCAAGAGCTAGATGAGCCTTGTCTTGTGAAATCTTAAGCCTAAATAGACTAATTCATCATCTTAGTCTCATGTTTCTTTTTATGTGTGACTCTTCCTAGATTTCAAGTCTATAGAACTTGCTTTGACTCTTGTTCAAGACCACATTTAGCATGTACATTTAGGCAACATGATTAAGGCATTATTTGACTTTATTAAGGCATTATTTGACCTTATAAGCTACATTGATGAAATAGCCACTTTTATATGAATAATTTACCCCTTGCTACCCCTTTCAGCCTTTGCGCTTTTGTTTTTTTTTTTTTTTTTTTTTTTTTTTTTTGATGAGAACCGATATCATTATCTTTGGCTAAACACATATGTCTTACCCTTTTAGCCAAGGCTATAGAATTTTCATAGTTGATTGGGAGTAATTTGTGGATAATAACCTTTTTGTGGTTTGGTTAGATATGATAAGGGATTCATGCTTGACTTTTCTCTTCAAAGTCAATTGGGTTATGTTTTGTAAGTTGCAAGTAAAGTGTTGAAAATGCATAGTTTCCTTTGCCATTGTCCTCCTCATGAAAAGAAAAGAAAAAGAAAAGACAAGAAAAGAGAAAAAAGAGAAGAAAACAAAACGAACCGAAGGTGTGTCGAAAAAATGTGTATATGTTGAAAAAAAAAACAAAGAAAAAAACAAAGAGAAAGAAAAAAAAGACAAAAAAGGAAGAAAAATGATGCAATAAGAGGATATTGGCACTGGTTTTATATTAGGCACTTTCTTGTGTGATATCACTTGGGGATGTTGTTGATATTTTAAGGAGCATAATTTAGTTGGAAGATGATGGTTTGTACTCTTAGTCTTTGGCTTTTAGCTCCATAAAACCCAAAATGCTTGTTCTCTCATAACCTTTACTCATTTGCCCTATTACAACCCTTAAAAGTCCTCATGATTGCCTTGTGTGTTTTGCATTATAGTGGTGGCAAATTAGAGAGCCTTATCAAGCTTATGATTGATTTGCTTCTCCAAAATGGGATTTGACAGAACCGTATTTTATTTTTAAACACATGAGTGATGAGTGTTTCATCCCTTCTTCTAGGTTCTACTTCTTGTAATATGCCAATATGATTGTTTCAGTTGATTTGAGGAACTTATTTAATATTTTAATGTGATGGTTCTTACATTTTTTTGAAAATTTCCGTCTCCTATCTGTTTGTAAATTTTTCATCACTTTTCGACTGAACTTCTTGGATTGATTTAGTTATTGATGCTGCTATTGATGTCTTCCTGAGGAGGTTATTCCTATCTTTAGCATCACTTTAATGATTGCTTAGGGACAAGTAATAATTTAAGCATGGGAAAATTTGATAAGTGCTTAAAATGTATATTATTTTGAGGTTACTTTGTGCCATTTTTAGAGAGAATTATGTGCTTTATGTTATTATTTATACTCCTTTCTCAGTTTTACGCTCAGATATGGTTCTTTTTTGTGTTCTGTAAGTTTTTAGACCATTTTGGCCCAAAGGGGGCCATAATTGAGTGTAATTTGGCTCCCCACGGATACCCGAAGTTACCATGCCCATTAAAGGAAGAAATAACAGAAGATCATCGAGGCACAGCCATCCACAGGCTATCCATAGTAAAGGCATAACTGCTAACTTGTTTGTTTTTCCTGGCTGAGGTTGATTGTGTTTCTCTATAAATAAGGTCATTTTCACAACAAGAAGCACATAACATAGCAAAGAAGAGTACCATTCTCTCTAGTTTTTCATTCCTTTTCCATATTTTCTAATTCAGTTTAGATTTTTAGAAGTTTTGAGTGTGAGTGTTGAAGAATTGCTTGCTATTTTAGAGCCTTTGCGAAGTTAGGAAACCCTTGAAAGATCTCCAGTTATGCTAAGTTTTCTTCTCTCAGAACTCTGCTTAGTTTTGTTGATTTGAATTTGTTGAGTAGTTTTCTCAATCTAAGGTTTGCCAGCCAAGTATTGATGTTGGAATCTTTCATTTTTATCTAACTGTTCTTGTTCTTGATTGGGATTGGTTGAATTCTATTTTGTGTGTGTAATTATTGTGTTTGAATTTTGACCAAATTCATTCGGTAATTCTAAATAGTTAAATGAAGGACTGAAACGTGAAACTTGCTATTTGATTGACGACATAGGACTTGATTTAGCGATACGTGAAAGAGATTCGCTTGTAAAGATGACTTTTAGCGATCAAAGATCTTTAACTTAGGCTAAATAAGGGCATTTGAAAGAATGACTTATTAGTTTGGGCAATTCAATTTGTTCCAAAAGAAGATTGAATTCTATATATAATTGTACCCCTTTCAATCCCCCATAATAGTTCAAGTACATGATATATTGTATTGATCCACATCTTTACAAGGTGAAACAATTCCCTAAATGTTTTTAATTGATTGAATTCTTCAAATAGGTTATGGTGTTGTTCAACTCTTAATTGAAAGTGCTTGCTTAGCACTTTTAAAGGGTAAAACTCAATAGATTACAATTGGTCCTCATGGGAATGATATCTTTACTACACTACAACACCCATGAGCTGAGACTATATGCTAAGCACCCAGGGTATTAACTTTATGCCATGAGTACAAAGCTGACTCATACTTAAGGTAAACAAATTGGATTGGACTTCCCTGCAGGATCTCGATCTTGTTCCTTTAATGAGCCCTAAAACTGACACCTTGACTTATGTTCTTTTCACTTGAATATAAACTCACGCACATACATGCATACGCCAGGAATCCCAATCGGGTTGTGGGGACCAAAATAGGCCTAAATTCTACCCATGCCCTTGACATAGAATGGCATACAAACTCTTTTTTTTTTTTTTTTTAGTAACCCGCTAGGCTCTTTTAAGCTCATTCGATGCCATTGTTATGACTTCCTATGACTTAAGATGAGGCTAGAACCTATTCAAGTTCGAGTCAAGAGTCCTTAGAGCTCAATTGGCCCAAAAGTCGCTTTAGTCTTTAACCCTTGTTATGAGACTTGACCTTTCTTAACCTAGAGCCCTAGACACAATGATGGCTTCATAGAACCCTAAAGTAGCAATACATAGGCCTTCGCATAGAGGTCAGTTTCAGAAAAACCAATCGAGTTCTAAACATTCACAGAATCACGCAAGTAGATGAGTTTTGTTTTAATCAAGAGTTATAAGTGATAGGTGGTTTCGGTAAGGTTTATAATAGTCCTCTCGCTACCCAAATTCTTCATACGTTAACCGTGGGGTGCATGATAAGATTGGAACGTTTTGGTTGCTTCACCATACCATGTAGACTAGGAAAGCGTGTTACAATGGGTGAAACAACCACAAGCTCGGTTAGAAGTCTAAATGGACCCATTAAGCTAACCGACTATTTTTTCGAGGGGGTAATAGTAGGGTTTAATCCTAGAGATGCTGTTAATTTTGTTAGAGCAACACCTTTAGTACAAGAATGCCTAATGCAAGTGTAACTAAAATAATTTTCTGTATTAAATTTCAAATCTTGCCCTCTTTTAAAAATGTCCCTAGTGAAGTCGCCACTGTGAGAACTCGTTTGTTAGTAATTGTATTTGGGAATTAAATCATATTTATTTTTTACAAAAAAAATAGATTTAGATTGCTAAATTGCAAGCTCTGCCTAGAAAGTTTAGCCTCGGATCTAACCTAAGAACTAGGTCAGGTTCCAGGGCTAGAGCCTAGTCTAAGCTCTCTCGGTTAGATCTACGTAGTAGCCCTTGCCTAACCCAAAATCTAGGCAGCAGGTCTGATCCAGGAACCTGGGCTAGCACCAAGCTCAGATTATATTTTAGATAGTTTTACTGCTGGGATCATGAATCGAGTTGCCAAATTCCCCCAAAAAAAAAGCAAAGTGGACAGTTGGTTTTATAGAAAACTTACAACCAAATCCACCCTTTGAAGTGAACCATAAATTGATAGGTTCAACCAAAAGGGGCAATTGGTTTACCTCAAAAAGGTTTTCAAAAGGCTCCAATAGTCCCTTGTGTGGGGACCACCTTGAGTCCATGGGCTTGAATAGAGGATCTAGACTCAATTGGCGATGGTACAATGACATCATGGAGTTCACACATCACCGCCTGTCATCACTAACGACCTCTATTAATCAATATGGAAAATCATATCTTAATTACACTATCAAATAGTTATGTAACATATTAATATCAATCATATCAAGTAACATAAATCAAAGGTGTAATGCTGGTCCAGAAACTAGTCCAGAAAATTTTAAAATAAAGTACTTATAATGACCGGGGAACTACTTAAGGATTACATATTTACCAAACTTGGAATCAAAAATCATGAAAAGGAAGAAGGTAAATAGATAAGGGGAAGATTTAAATCAAAACCTTAGGATAACACACTTGATTTACCTGAGAACCTAGCAAAGTAACACCTTTTAATGCTTAAACTCGATCTCTCCTTCTCAATGTTCTCAATGGGTAAAGTGTATCTTTCAAGATTTGCCCCAGCCTCTTCCTCTCTGATTTCTAGTACATTTTTCCTAGAAATCTCTTGGATTTTTTGATGCTCTATCGGATGGAAATTCAATGCCTCTAACCCTAGTGGATAGTCACCTTTTTATAGTGGTTAAGGGAATAGCCTGAATCAGTTTATAGAAAGGAGACATAATCCTAGTCCCATTATACTCAATAGAAATAAGTAAATTAATCCAGTTAGGATTCTAATTAATTAAACATAGTGAATTAATTGAACGAGGATTTTAATTAATTAATCACAGTTTAGATCGACAAGAACTCGAAGAGGGAAAAAAAATAAGGAACTCGACCAGGTTCCCTATTAGGTGAGCCGGCCGGGTTCGCGATTAGGTGAACTGGCTGGGTTTTACTTAGGATAGGCCCATTGGGCCAGGTGCTTTTGCTCTTTCTTTTGTTTTTCTTTTTATTTTGGCCTCAGCTTTTTTAGAGATCACTTTGCTGAGCCCCCAAATACACAAGTTGGGGTATAATTTTCATCATTAGGTAACTAAAAATGATATGCTATATTTAGGCATCTAGATATAGCATGCATATTTGTTATCTTTTCACGTGTTTTTGAAGTATTTAGCATCTCAAACAAGGCATTCCATTGCTCGGTGCTCAGTTCTGACAGTGTCAAATTTTCTATTTCTATACCCAAACCTACCTCATTATGGTTCCCTACGACTGTCTGAACCGTATTGGTCTGCATATGTCCTCCCCCACCTCGAACTCTTCTGGTCCTGGGTAAACGCTGTTGTGTCATTCCATTACCTCATGGCGTATCATCCTACTATTCTAGATAATTGATTATATTAAAATAAGTATGTGAATTATGTCATGCCCAGTTACAATGCAAGCAAAACAGATTTTGGTCTTTGTGCTTGATGCATCTTTTTCCTTCAAAATTGGGATGAGTTGCAAGAGCTATAGCTTTCCATCGTTGTTATATGACATACACAATAGCCTTGTGAATAGCCTTTGTTATAAGTGATAGAGGGCCAGCAACTAGGAAATTAAACCTTATTGTCGCAAAAACAGCTTCATCAGGTCCCATAATGAACTGTTGAACATGTTCCTCTTCACATTACTTATGCATTTTTTGATTTTAGACATGGCTATAAGGTATACATAAATTTTGAAATTAGGACTGACCAAAATAATATAAGGATCACTAGTATTAGAACAACAAATCCAAATGGTGTCTACTTAATTAGCCATGCTAGTCATAGCATACTTTGAGCTATTTTAGGAAGCTACTCTTATTTAATTACATTGAGATATTATAGTCTTAATTTTTGGTATATAAGAGGCTAGGTTATATGATTTTCTTGTAGTTCATATATATATTCAGCCATGAGATATGAATGAAATAGAAGAAAAGATCAATTAACCTTTTCTGTGAAATTATCATGGTACTAAAACTATATCAAAAAACACCCTCACCATAACACCTGAATATGGGTGACAACCTGGGAAATATCATCACTCATATATAGCTGAAGGATGAGAACTATGACGAATGGGCTCCTGGGATGTGATGTCCTTAAGAGTAAGAAGAAAATAGGGCTTTATTGAAGGCACCATAAAAAAAACCAAAAGATGGATCTTTCAAATTGGAGGATTGGTGGACTGTTCAGTCCATATTGATCTTATGGATTTTGAAAACAATTAAACCAAGAGTTCAATCAATTATGAACTATACAGAAATAGTCAAGGAGTTATGGGATGATCTAAAGGAGTCATTCTTAGTTGTCAATAGACTAAGACTTCATCACCTTATCGAACTTACCAACTGCAAGCAATGTGGGATGTATAGTGGACTATTATGGAAAGTTAAAGTCTTTATAGGATGTGTTCACAACTTATAAATCATTTATACAGTGCACTTGTAAAGTTTATGAGTGCAATATCAGCCAAAAACTCTGATCCCTAAAGGCCACACTGTGTACTTTAATGATGCAAACTGTACCTAGGACATGAGTGTATATTGTTATTTGGTCCAACCTTAAAGGAAAGGCTCATCATTTAAAGAACAAGGTTCATCATGTCAAAATAAAGGTTTATTAAACGTATGTAAAAAGTCCATCATCTAAATAAATATATCAAAATAAATGTACTTTCATAGAAACATAGTGGAGTTCGAAATAGAAGTATAGACTTACAAATGGCGATAACTCAAGCCTTTCAGTGACAATGGCATGTCCTCCTCTTCTAACCTCATGAAAGGTTGAATCCCAATTTGACCTAAGGAAGGCCTTTTTGATGCTTAAGTCGACAAGGGAAGGTAAGGAATAAGAAGGAGAGAATAATATTAAGAATCTAACCATATTTTGATAAATATAATGATAAGTTTTGCCTCATAATGATGATATCTTAGCATAAAGTGGGTAGGTGGGGGGGTATAGGATCTAGTGCCCGAGGGCAGCATGGTCATTTCTTATTACAGGGATAAAATAGTTATTTCACCCTTCCTTCACCGTCTCCTAGTATTTAGGCCTAATCTAGGCTCACCTTGAGTCAACTCTTACACTATAGGTGTTGGGGACCAACACATGTCACTCTTATGTTGGTAATGCCTGGGGGCCCAAAACATTTATCCCCTTACATTTTGGTCACATACTACCCAAGGCGAGTAGGTGAAATGTAGATTAATGCTCCCTTAGCTTCTCATCACTATTGATGAGTACAAAGGGAGGTGAATGCTAAAGTTATGGTCTTTGCACCTTCTTTTCCTTAACTCTATTTTGACAAGAAGTAGCACTTTTGTCCTTGCTATACCTCTTCAAGTTGATTATACGAGGATATGTCCTCCTTTTGTGAAGTCTAGGGCAGAAGAATCGCACATGGTATCCCTTTTAGACTTGCTAGATGTAAATCATAACTAGCTAAGCCAATGTCATGAGGAGTTGGAGCCCCAAGTGTTAGATCAAATGACAACACCTTGAGTTTGCTAGGCTCATTAGTCTTCTACCTCTTGGGAGGAGCTTTACCCAAGGAGATAAATAGGAATGACAGGGCTACTCTAAGCTTAAATCCATCCATTCCAAGAGAGTGTTGCCTAAAAAGAAGAACTAGGTTCAAGATTTCATCTTTCTTGTAGCTTGATTTATTATAGTTGCAAGACTTCTAGCTTTACTTAGTTTTTATAATTGCAGCCACATTAGCATAATGTAGTGGTTATACTATCATGGATTTTTCTAGATTAGCGAAACAGTCTTTTTAGCGTGGGTTGCCTTTGTTTTTTGGGGCATTGTTCATCAATTATATCTTCTACTTCTTATTTTGCCTGAGTGTTAGACAATCAAATCAGATCTAAGGTTGCTTCCCTAGTAACTCAGCATAAATTGAACAAGAAAGTGTCCTCTTTACATACGGCCGCATCAAACAACTAAGCCAAGTGGGGGGGTAGCCTTCTTATAATTCATCTCAACCGCACAAAGAAATTGAGTAAGGGGCTCAGCCTTTAAATGACTTATCGTAGCTAATCAAAAACCCCGAGTGAGAGGAGGGCACCTCTTACCTTGCCACTACTAAAAGGAAAAATCAAGTAGGGGCTTAGCCCTATTGCAGCTCATTATAGTCGATTGGAAATCTGTGTCGGAGGATGGCCCTCATCAAGGCTCATCGTGGCCAAACAGAAAAATTAAGTGGGGGATTTGGCCTCCTAGCCAGATATCATCGTCAATAAAAAAGGCCACAATGTCAACTTATCATCTTCTCGGACGTACGATCGTTAAGTCAAGATGCGTTGTCGATCGATTAACGGTTGAGCAAGTGAGCAACCCTACAGCCAGTTGGCTTGCATCCAAATGAGAGAAAGCTTCTCCTTGCCATTGTTTATGTCAAATGATGAAACTGAGTGTGGGAATTGGCTTTTCATGGTTTTTAAATGTTGATCAGTCAACAACCTTGTAGACTAGGGTTCTTTTTAGTTCATTGTTGTCGACTCAGCTTGGATTGAAATTGGTACGCCACTTGCCATAATAGTCATTGTGAAACTATTGGGATAGAGCTTGGGGAGTGTTTTTCATGGCTTATCACTGTCGAACGGTGTGATTTAAAATGAGTGAGCAACTGAATCAAGCAAGGATAGTACTTGGCTGATTAGACAAAGGGTTCTCTTGGCTGCTTTCGCTAAATTGTGTTTAACCAGTGCCATGGCCAAGTAGTGGTAGTTTGGTGTAATCTTTTTTGCTGCATCTTCCTAGACCATTAGCTGGAAGGCACTAGGTTGGGCTATGAGCCAAATTATAGGTATAAGCCCTCTTTGTTCTTTCCACTTAAATTCACTCTAGCTCATTCCCTCAAATCTAGGGAGAGAAAGTACTAAGAAGAAGGAAGGATTTTCCTTAAGCCTTTTTAAGGTACGAATCATGTTCACCTTTCTTTGCTGTATTATGCATAAAATATGCTTTGTCCCATGTCCCATTAGAAATCTCCTGGAACCACTCTTTGGGGTTTGGGGGCAAGAATTTTAGTAAAAACTTGAGCGAGAAGTACAAGATGTTCTTCTTCACTTTGACTACAAACCAAGATGTCATCAAAGTAAACTAAAACAAAGTAACCAACAAATGGCCTAAACACTAGGTTCATTAGTCTCATAAGAGTGCTAGGGGCATTAGAAAGTCCAAAGGGCATGATACTAACCAATCATACAGCCCTACTTTGGTCTTAATTTTCCACTCATCTCCTTCCCTAATCTGAATTTGGTAATAACCACTCCTCAAATCCACTTTGGAAAAGACCCTTGAGCTGTGGAGTTCATCTAATATATCCTCCAAACTAGGTATGGGATGCCTATACTTAATCGTGACCTTGTTTATGGTGCGGCTATCCACACACATCTTTATTGAACCATCTTTGTTAGGGACTAGGAGGCCGGGTACAGCACATGGACTGAGACTTTCCCTCATAAGACGCTTAGCTATCAACTCTTCAACTTGCCTTTGGATTTTCATGGTTTCTTTTGGGTTCATTCTATAGGCCGGTTTGTTTGGGAGTATACCATCGAGAATGAGATCAGTGTGGTGTTGGATGGTTCTTTTAGGAGGTAGGCCATGGGGTATGTCTTCTGGGAATACATGGGAGAATTATTCAAATAAGGAGGTGGCTAGAGGGTGGGTTTGTGGGAGGGAA